>CABFOQ010021604.1:0-16190 GCA_900660455.1 Gephyroberyx darwinii | reverse complement strand
CTGGCCATCGCTAAGACCTTCTGGCCAGAGACCGAGACCCCCAATGTAACATCCATAAGTGATGTCAAACTGGACAAAGGGTAAGAGTATACACACATACACACACTCAAACATGAAAATATTTTTTTCTCATGAAAATCCGTAAATGTTAAATGTCTGCATGCCATTTTAATTACTTTTTACTTCACTTGAAATTACACATGGTCCTTTATGTACTACGTCCATGTCCATCATAACCCTTGTGACCCAAAAAACCCCATTTAAAAGCCACTGTCTCATTTCAAAAATGTGCATCGACTGGGAAATCAGTCATTTTTCCTCAATTCCTAAAAGGTTGAATTGTAGAGATACTGAAGGAGATTTTATTTTTTTCATGCACTGTTTGGGGCAAATAATTAACTCACCCATCCCTTCCTTCATCTTTCCTTCCATCCATTCATTCCTCCTTCTATACTTCTCCCCCTGTCTGCATCCACCCTTGGATCAGTATCTGTCCAGTGGTCCCTTCTTCACTTCTTTCACCCAATTCGGCCATCAATTTACCCATCCCTTCTTTCCAATATCTCGCCATCCATCCATCCTTCCTCAATCCCTTCCCTATTTAATCCATCCATAAATCCATCCATTCTTCCCTCCATTACATTACAAGGCCAAAAAATGTACCAATAGTACAACATACCATTCTTAACTACAGATGTTGCATGATAGAATGAGATTATGGTGTTGGCAGCTTTTGCATTCCCACTGCATTTCTAACAAAGACACCAACAAGAAGACACTTGCAACAATAGTCCTTATCTCGCTACTTGTCTGGATAACGCCAATACACTGAGAGCATTGTGATGATGTTGCAATGCCAGAAAGTAGTGGGGGTGAAAAGAGTGCTGAAGAATGCTGTTACTTTTCTGGTTTTTGGCCAGCTTCAGTAGAAGTAAAAACATTTTAAAAATAAAACATGCAATGCAAAAAGGATGAAAAGACGTAGCGTTTGCACTAAATTAAAGCGTATAAAATAAATAAAGCACGAATATACAACAAATTAGAGCATGTTCTAACCAACAATTCCAAAACTCAGACGTATTAAGTTAAGTTAAATGTAAGAATGAAAATGTGCAAAAAAGTTCCAGTATTAACAGGATGTACAAAAAAGTAGCAGTAGTATTCAAAGCAGCATACAGTAACTTACTGAGACATAAGACAATGTGAGATTTGTGAATGATGAAAGGTAGTTATAGAAATTATAAATATTCATATTCAGTGACTTTCCCTTACCTTGATTCCTTCACTCATAATTTGGCCAGGTTCTGGTGTGATGTTCATGAAACTCCTACAAAATGAGTATGAAATAAATGAAGTATGAAAGTTAACTCAAAGCACAATTACGTGACAGTACTTGAGTAAATACTCAATACACAAAAAGTTAGTCAATTACATTAGAGAAAGTGCAAATCCACTATTGAAAGGTAGGGGCAGAGATATTTCACCTCTTATCTTATCTGATACGTGGCCTGTGTCTCCTCAGAGAGGCTAAGAACGTGCTGGAAGCGGCATCCCATGGAGCATCTTCTTCTGTGGTTCTGGTGGTCAACATTGTTGTCCACCTCATCGCCTTCCTGGCACTGTTGTCCTTTTTCAACGCTGCCATCTCCTGGCTGGGAGGGATGTTTGACTACCCAGAGCTCAGCTTCTCGGTGATGGCACACCACACACACACACACACACACACACACAGGTGCTCAATGCCTTTTCTCCTATTCCTACATGTAAGTAAGTGAGTACGTAAATCTTTGTTTATATAGCACTTCCTTTTGAAAAGAGTTACAAAGTGCTTCACAAAAACATGTGAGAGAAATTACAGAACATATCAATAAAAAGCCAAAGTGTTTAAAACAGTTAACAGTGTTTGCAAACCGAACATAAAGGGGAAGGCTAGTTGAGTTTTGATCCAGGCATCACCAAAAGATCTTGATCAGCAGATCTGAGACGTGATAATGTGTCAGCAGTTCACTAATGTCTAAAGGAGCCTGACCATACAAAGCCTTATATGTAAAGTCAGTCCGCTATTTAAATGGAAGCCAGTGCAAGGAGGATATTAGGTGATACCCCCCACCCCCCACCTCCAACCCACAAAAACATACACAAATAGCCACACATACTGTATACACACTCTCACTCCCTCTCCTTCTTTCTCTCTTTTAGATCATCTGCTCTTACGTGTTCATGCCTATCTCCTTCCTGATGGGAGTGTCCTGGGAAGACAGTTTCATTGTGGGTGAGCTGATTGGCTTAAAGACGTTTTTCAATGAGTTTGTGGCCTACAAGAAGCTGGCTGAGTTCATTAAGAAGCGGAAGGCAGGACAGCCAGAATATGTGGACAACGTAAAGCAGTATATTTCTGTGAGTCTCTCATTGTGTTCTCTTGTTTTGGTTTGGTTTCTCTCTCTCGGTCTTGTCTTCTTCAATTTATTACTCTTTACTTATCTGTCTTTCTGCCATCCTTATTGGTAAATAGTTCAGTGACTGAAATAAAATAACAAGTTGCCTACAACCTATTACAACCACCTACTAACACCCCAGCAACCACTAGTGATCACCTAGCAGCCAACTAGTAATCTCTTAGCAACCACTAGTAATCACCTAGCAACCACCGGGTAACATCCTAGCAGCCACTAGTAATCACCTAATAACCAACTAGTAACACTTTAGCAACCACTAGTAATCAGCTAGCAGACATTTGTAATCACCTAGCAACCACCTATTAACACCCTGACAAGCACACACGCACACGCATGCACACGTGCACTCACGCATACACGCACACAGATGCAGTCACCAGGTTTTCACGCATCATCAGTGAAAATCTACATTCATCAAGAATCCAGTCACTGACTGAGGTGCCTCATACTGTAAATGGTCACGGCTACTGGATATTGACAGGGAACTAAGTGTATCAAAGGTGGACAAAGGAGCCATTTGCAGTAATAAAGCCAAGAAAGCAGACAGAAATGTGTACTATTCATTCCATATTGGGATACAATTCTAACCACGTCCAGCTTCAACAGTAAATAACTACCCTGCCACCCACATCAAGCTGATTGCTAAAGTCTGCATGTGATTGATGCCGGAATTTGGGGTTCGCTTGATTTGTAAGACTGTTGCTCTCAATAACTGTAATTTCTAAATAGTAAGTTTCAGTATTTCTTGTTGTCTGTTTCATCTATTCTTAGTCTTTTACACACTAGGTGTTGCCTCCAACAGTTTTTATGCTCATGGAACAGATTTCAATTTAAAGAACCATATAACAAATAAAAGGAACGTATATAATGTATATTTTGTTTGAGGCAGAACCGTCTAGGAGACACATTTTGTTTACTCCAAAATTTAGTTGAAAGCTGTTTCCTCCTCCTCAGGTCCACTCTGAAACCATAGCAACTTATGCTCTGTGTGGATTTTCCAACTTTGCCTCCCTGGGGATGATGATTGGAGGACTGTGTGAGTTCCACCTCAAAAGCTGTTTCCAAGGCTCAGTTTTATTGTCAAACAGAGAGAAAAATGAAAGTTCAGAATGTTCATAGCCCTTGACTGAAAAGTATCCCTGGTTGAGTAATTCAAACTCAACACTTTATTCTCCCAAATGCAACAATTTTGCATACAACACAGACATAATAATTTTTTTAACTTGATGAAACAAGATAAAAACTTACATGAGAACATATCACAAATTAACACAAATTACAAATTAGCAAATAACAATTTGTCATGTATCAAGATTTGCAAGTAATAGAGGTTAAATTAGAACTATTTTAAAAGGAGAATATATTGCAAAACAGAATATAACGTAATGTAATTATAAAGCCAGTGAAGCAATTTAGGCCAAGTGAAGCAAGGAGATTAAAAAGTTTGCAAATTAGATTTTTCTTTAATTACAAATTGAACATTGAATATTATTGATTATCCTTTACATTTCTATAGAATAGCAAATTATTGAGAAATGCATTTTGAAATGAAATCCTTTTGTAGCACAAATATAGATAGATAGATAGATAGACAGATAGATAGATAGATAGATAGATAGATAGATAGATAGATAGTGCTGCTATATTTCCATTATAGATTGTAACATATGGTTTCTCTCCTCCCAGCGGCCATGGCTCCAGAAAGAACGGCTGACTTTTCCAGTTGTGCTTTAAGATCTCTGATCGCAGGCAGCGTCTCCTGCTTCATGACTGCATGCATTGCAGGTGACTTCATTCACTCCCTCTATCTATCTTTTCTCTCTATATCTCTTGCCATGGCAAGCGTGGTATATAGGCTATATACCACAGCTATTGACCAATTAGAGGGCTGAATTCAACCGACCGACTTTATAAAACGTTATTGCACACTGTACCATCCTCATGGAGATCTTCATAAGGCTGGGCTCTTTGGGCAGCAGAGATTTTTCCAACCTTTGACTTGGACTGCACAGATCAACAAATCGCACCATGGCCAATGTGCATAGCAGTACAGCTGTGACACAGAATGTTTTTTTCTGTGTCTGTGTGGGACGAGGACTAGAAGTAAATAGCCCCTACTGACATCTAGTGGTGATGCACAATTGCAGGTAATTATGGGCTATTTTCTCTTTGATTCTGTAGTTTTTCTATTTTCCATACAATTTTCCATGAAAAAAATGGGCGGCCTGATTAGTGGCTTCAATAACCATGTATCTTAACTCACTCAAGCTGTGGTTATGGCTATGGAAATGCCAAGCTACAGATGATTCCTCATCCTGATTATGAATAGAAGATTTGTATTCACAAATCCTAGTTTTTAACTCCTGTTTCGTTTTTACCTACATAATACAAGTTACATGGGCATTTTACCCAATATACAACATGTTTAGTGTTGTAAGTTATTCATCCGCTAACTTTTATGTCAACGCCCCTTGTAGGGTGAGTGAGGTGATTCCCCTTTATCATAGAGTAACAATGAATACAACTTAAAAAAAACAAGGAAGGACAGGGAAAATTGCCACTGGGAATTCTTATGCAAAACTGGCCTCACCAAATAATCACTTGGAATTGGAAACCCCTTAGCAAAATCTAGGTGGTGTTTCAAAAGACCTGCCAATGTGGGGATCACTTTTTGATATATGCCAATGTTTGTTCACCAGTAGCTCAACTTCCTTGGATATAGGGCTGTAAGTGGAAACTAATGTGACACAAATATCTTTGTCTGGGTTTCAATAAATCACACGGTTGAACTTGACATTGATCATCATACTCTTTGAAACCTCCACAAAGCCTTCACTCAGAACCTAGTTTTATGATGACATCTGTTTGTGGACTCCTAGGTGTGCTGTACATCCCAGATATTCACTGCCAGCATTTCCTGGACACAATTTTCAACAATACCCATGTGGCCAACAGTTCACAACTAGTGACCTGCTGCATGCAACTATATAACAGGTGTGTATGTGTGCTAGTGTGTGTCTGTGTATGTGCATGTTTTTGGTATGTATGGCCTGTGTCTATCTGCTCTTTGTATTTATTTTTGCAGTCATTGTTTTCTGTTGCATTTGCTTTTATGTTTTCTATTTTTACTTAACATCATTCATAATACTCTATAGCCAAAAATATCACTTTGATATTTTGATGCAATTATAAATACATCGCACCAAGCTTTTGTGTTATAGAATTTATATGGCCGATGTAGAAGCGAGATGCAGTGATACATAGCATCCCTTTGGTGTTTTTCCAGTGTGACGGTGTATGAGCCTTGGAACGTGATGGTGGGGGGAGGATTCAGTCAGAGCAGTCTGCAAGGCTGCTGCACAGTCACACCCCATACATACTTCAACTGTAGCTTGGTGCTTTGAAATCCTACACACACACTTCAACTGTACCCCAGCGTTTTAATTTGTAATTTCACTTTGTTATAACATTCATAGTTTTTAACATTCATATTTGCCTCAATTGCTTTATTACCCAATATTGGCAGTCTTGGGTATCTGTGGTGAGATTTGTATTAATTTTGCCATCAGCAGTCTGTAAATTATACTTAAAATGGCAGGACCCACTTCCATGTGTCTTTCCTCACTGTTTTCTCAGTATGAAGACTTATTTTTCCTTTTTTACATTTTTTTTGTTGAAGTGGTTGGTTCAAAAGATAAATATGTTGCACTAAAGTGAAGTTGCACTATACCCCCCTCTCCCTTCTGTACATTCTGTACACACAGACACACACACACACACACACACGTGGAAGAGAGGAGGAAAAGGGATGCCAGGGAGAAAAAGGGATGCCAGGGTGTCTCTCTGTATGTGTAACACTCCTCTGTGGCGTCCACACACTCACATTTGCCGTACATGTTCGGAAGTCCGAATGGATAGATAAGCATTGGTAACCAGGTTAGAATCAGGCTCAGAAGAGGAGAGAGGGAAAAAAGTGAGAAAAGCAATTCCATGTAATATGTGAGCCAAAAGTATGTAAATAAATACAAATCTGCAGAAAACATTTGTTATACCCACATATTTGATATACATACAGTATATCACACTTTCTTCCAGCCCTGCCCTGAGGTACCTGTTGACAAGTAGAAACATATTACTTGGCCACTGGATGTCGCTGGTGTCTTTTGGTTCTCAATCTCCAATATGTAGTGGTGTCAGATACAACAGGCCACTATAGCCATATAGTCATATGGGCTTGACTGGCGGACTGTCCAAATAACTGACTCATTAATACTGACAGACACAGACTGCCCAAGGAACAAAGAGGAGGGTGTCAAGGGGGTACACTCTTACATCTGAATGTGTGAGACATGGAAGGTTGCAGCATGCAGTCATAGAGACGGCAAATGACAGTCTCTTCATTAAATCCACGAGTAAAAGGTCAGATGGCTCCCTTCGCGGTGGGCAGGAGGTGGCATTCACATGTGTGAATTTTACACACCCACAGAGAGAGAACATTAGACTCTGCCATTAGACACTGACACATAGGGCATTTTTAGGCATGGCGTTAGCATGTGTCGGCCATAAAAAAGCACAGTGAGCTTGTTTTCTGGTTTATCAGCACTGTCAAGAAAAAGCAGTGTCCCTGAAACCTGGCCCTGTCAGATCAGGAGGGTAAAGCATGTGCCACACAAGTCTCTGCCGATATTGTGGACTAAAATACTGTTCATTGCCTGTCTTGCAAGTCATCTGTTTCTGTCTGAAGTTCAAGTTCAAGTCTTGCAGTATCACTTACAGTCATACTGGACAATGAAATGTTTGGGATGAGGCACGTTTCAACTGGGTACGTATACATTAAATCACACATCTATATATAAAACACAAACAAAATAACAATAAGACAATTAAGGGCGGATAAACTAAAATAGAAATAAAAAAGATGTATGAATATGAAAAAGCACCAAGCTGCTGCTCCAACCAAATATTTACAATCAAGGGGCTCAACAAAAATAATGATGTATTGTTTTTTCCTCCTCTTTTCCAAAATGTGTATAGGGAAGGTGTAATGTGAATAAAACCTGGTCAAAATCTAACAATGTGCGTTTGTTCCAAGAAAATCCACACTAAGATGTTGCTGAGGCAAAGCTTACCGTCCTCTTCATGGGCAGTGAACTCCCCATC
Organism: Gephyroberyx darwinii; assembly: GCA_900660455.1. Taxonomy (NCBI): domain Eukaryota; kingdom Metazoa; phylum Chordata; class Actinopteri; order Trachichthyiformes; family Trachichthyidae; genus Gephyroberyx; species Gephyroberyx darwinii. Next base: position 8,574 of record CABFOQ010021604.1, on the reverse strand, counting down.
TTCTTCCTCTACCAAGGAGGAGGTTTCATCTGAGCACTCTTCATCTGAACCCGAGTCCTGAGGAATCCAATGATTCAATGACTTGTAAACATCTATGGTCTGTTGAATATCACAATTACTGAATATCAAAATTACTGAGTGGTTATTTGTATTTCACAATTTTTATTTGATTTATTTTGTTATTTATTTGACAAACATAACAGTATTTCGTTTTACCGTTGATAATCATTACACTAACTTGAATTACCATTACGAAACACCAATTAGTCACAGCAACAGATAAAGCTAAATATAAGGAATGCCTTTAAAGCCCTAATCTATAATTGTAGGGTGACCCTTGCTGAAATACAGTTACCCTACTACTGGCTTTGTTTTTGTATCTTTTCACTGGAGTGAAGACACTTTTTTCTCCCTCAAACAGACTAGCTGGGCTCTTGATACAAGAACTGGCAATGTGTGATAGCTAAAGTTTGACATGTATTTGAGGCTCTAAAGGGTTTGTTTGTGTTGGTAATGTTTGTAAATACTGAAGCAAAACTAACCTTTATTTTCATCTATTATGAAAGTTTTTTTGGGGGGGGGGGGTTGTTTCCTTATTTTCTATGCATGTTCTATGAGAATATACCTAGAATTTACATGGACAAATTACTTCTGGCCCGGGGCTTTACTGAGGCTTAGTTCAGTAGAGCTGCTTTCACACACACACAGTGAAATCCTGAACTTATCTAGACATTACTTGGAGGGGTTGTATGTGTGAACGCAAATGGCCGAATCAGTTAGTCTGGAAATTAAACGTATTTTACCCACCCAGCACCCTAGTCTAAAATCTGTTTTATTGCCGAGTGAGCCCAATTGTGAATGGAGCAGAAGATTCTCCACGAGCTACGAGCTCTACGAGCGAGTGGGCATGTTGATGACGTATTTATCATACGACTGGCGCAAAACCGGGACAATACAATGTATATCACTTTCCACCCTTTCGTCGATACCGCAGATGCATCTAACTACAGTCATCTTCGCACTGTCATGTCCTGTCTCCCACATGCTCTACCCAGGCCCCGCCCCTTGCCTGAACTAACCGGAGTATTTTCTGTTGTTGCAAATGCATTCTCCGGTGGTGTGCTATATGTGTGGAAGGGCAACTCCGGTTAAAGTGTGGACCTGATTCTCTGGAAAATATCTTAAGTGTATATCTGAAAGAGGCTTAGGTTTTTATTGGTGAGTGTTTGATGGTGCTGAGCAGTTGGTGATGAACAGGAAACTCTGTAGTAATATGTAAGCTTGTTAGAACAATATCGAATTGAACACTCAAATCAGTGCGATTCCCCTTTACAGTCATCCAAGCCCAGTCAGGTTTTGTGTAGGGCCAGTGGTACCTGTGAGCGTTTAAGGGTGCTGAGCAGCTGGTCCAGGGGCAGCATGCCCTCCTCCTTCAGCAGCTCAATTTCTCTCCGATGGCTCTCTGCATCGTTGCCCTCCTGCTGCTCCTCCACTTCAATGGTCTCCTCATCGTCCTCCTCCTCACATGGAGGCTCAAAGTCTCTGTCTGCATAGAGAAAAGAGAATCTTTATGCTGTGAAAAAGACTTGCTTCCTTGCTTCCCATCTTTGTGAGTAGAGAGTCTTTGTGACTGTTCACTAGAAGAGGAGATGGAAGACATTGTGTCTACATTGATAGGGTTTAAGAGGGACCACAAGGCGGCTCAAGTTTCAACTGTACATCTTCAAAGCCAATAAAAATTTGGCCTTAGGAAAACATTTGGCCAAAACACAGCACATTTTTGTGAAATAACTGGGGTGGGGTTGGACTTCAATGACACAGAGTCATAATAGCTAAGTAGACTGTCACTGCACTTCAACACCACAAGCCTCTTTCCAGATAATCAATTGAAGGTGGGACCAGACTCCTGACGGGCAACAGTGAACCACTGCCAAGTCCTTCCCTCCTCTGGCTAAGCACACCCTCGCACCAGCAATTGTTTACCTTCACAGCTTTTGGAATTAACGGCCATTGCTAACACGGGCAGCAGACTTACCAGACAGGTTTGACCAGTGTCAGGCCTAATGGTTGCTAAATAGTGCTGGAGTTCCTTGAAAGTGTCTTTGCACAAAGATATTTTTTATCCCACTGACTAACATTTGCACAAGATCATCTTAGCCGAGCAAAGATGCATTTTAGAAGCCCAGCTCAGACTATCAGGGTGGGTTAGTATGAAAATGTGTTTATGTACGAAAATGAGTCAGTCTATGGAAAATACAGTAACCTTGATAACAAAAAGAGCCTGTGGTTTACATAAGACATTTACCGCAATGGGAGCTTGACAAGACTCTTTGTCACTGGTGTGTAGCTATGACAACGTCCCTGTCTGAAAAACCTTCAACTTTCAAGAGATTTCAAGATTTGTAACCTCAATACCATAACATATAAATTAAGCCCTGTTATAATCCATGGAGTAGGTTTAATAAAAAATAAACTTCTTACCATCCTCATCAATGGTAGAGGTGAGTGATTTTTTGGGTGGTGAAGCTACAGTTTCGGGGGGCCTGGTAGGTGCGAGGGACTGGCTGAGGAGGTCAGAGTATTTCTCTGTCTGGCCAACGATGAAGTCCAGCTGAAGGTCCAAAGCCTTCTTCCTCTTCTCTTCCAGTCGAGACTGTTGCTTGTATTGCACCACCTTTGTGGCCAAAGATAAAAACTGGGTGAATTTTACCATTTCTATACAGCCTAAAACGTGAGTGATCACACTGAGAAAATTCTCAATTTTTCATTTGTATTACACACAAATGATAAATGAGGCAAAAATGCAAGCACATGATCACAGATGCAGGCTCATTTTAAAGGCTGACAGAATTCACTAATGTGTGTATAATTTGTCTTGGTGAGTAGACATCACAATCTGGGTCAGTATGTACTTTTTTCTGTTTGTCTGACAAGAATAAATTTCTATGAAAAACCCCCAGAATAAAATCAAGGACAGCCCACAATACTTTTACTTATACATATATATATATGTGTGTGTATACAACCAGAATGGTGCATGGTTTGGTGAGTCATCTTTACCTTCTCAACGCTGCTCCAGAAGGCTCGGACTTCCTTTGCAATGGAAGAGGCAACTCTCCTGATTTTAGCGTGCTCGTCTCTCTTGGCCTTTTCTTCTTTTTGCCTCAGCTCCTCGTGGTGTCGCATTACCATCCGCACCACCTAAAACACATGTTGATTGTCATGTGTAATCAAACACAAACAGACTGACAATAACACACATCCAGACCATATATAGATTATAGAGATTAAAAGGTGCACAAAAAAATGTGCTTTAGTATTTTTGGGACACACACACACGTTTCGACTACCTCAGCACAAAAACTAAGTCAAAGCCAAACCTCTGCTATAATTGGCCTGTCTTACCTTTCTAGCCACCCCTCTCTTCCACCGCCTCTCTTGAGCGAAGTCAGCAGAAAGCCATTGCATCTCCTCACATAGGTAGTCCCAGTGAACTTTGGGTCGCACCGGCTCTGTAAGGCGGGTCAGACGCTTCATAGACCAGAAGCCCTCTCGCTTAAACGCCTGGGTACGATGCTCGATGTCTGCTTCCTGTAGAAAAGTCCAGTCAATACATTTTAACAAAAGGATGCAATTCAAGGTGCTTCAAACAACATATTTAAAAGGCACTAACAAGTTGGCACCCTAGAGCAGAGTTTCTGAAATTATGGGTCAGAACTCAAATAGGCTACTTTTCTAGATCTGGTAGATCCCCAAATAAGTGTAGTGTTAGCATTGAACCCATGAAAGATTCCACTACGGCTTATTTTTACTCAAGTTGCTCTTTACACTTCTCTACATTTCACTACAACTATCAAATGAAAAAAATAAATTTTCAGTGGATATTTTGGATGAAATAGTCAGACGTTTTCTATTCAAAGTCACTTATTCCTCCTCTCATATGTTATTGCAATGTTAATATTACTGTTAACTAAAGCAGCTGTCTTGGTTTTTCAATTACTGTCACACAAGGAAAGTAAAAACTGTTCTACATCTTAAGGCCCACTCACATGTTTTGCCAGCTCTGCCATGTCGGTGTGTCGCTCTCCACGGGGTCGATGGGGGGTGGCCTGGTCTGGCTGGGAAGAGGAGGAAGAGTAGCCACCTGATCCCACAGAGGAGGGAGAGAGGAACTTGCCATGGGGACCCCGGAGAGGGGAGGCCCTCTCCCTGCGTGGGGCAGACCAATCACTGGCAGATGAGGGACCAGGGGAGGGAGAGGAAGTAGATGGTGAGACAGGAGACGCACTCACTGTGACCCTGTCTGCTATCCACTGGCGTACCTGAAGGCAGAGGAAGATGGATGAAGAGTAAATTCTGACTTTTGATCAGGGTGACAGCCATGACACTCTTCAATGGAGAAAAGTAACATGCATGAATTATATTAGAGCAAGCCTACATAAAAAAGCAATTGTCTGAATGTGCTCCAGTGTTACAACTTGGCCATCAGTGCAGTCCGGAAATGGTAAAGAGGAACACCCCCTTAAGTCAATATGCTACATGTCATGAACAGTGCCAGTGCCAGATTAGGATGTGCTCGTGAATATCCTGTTAAGCGTGACCCTATCTAGGTATCTGACAGCCACCACTTACCTTAAGGAACAGTGCCTGTCTGTCTGTCCTGCTCTGTCCATGCTGGAAAACACACATGGCTTAGCATGCGGCCAACTTAAAAACATGAATCACTAAATAATAAAAGCACTGTGTTCACACCTGTTGCATTAAAGAGGACTACATGCAAAAAATAAAAGAATACTGAGAAGTGAAGGTACAATGATTCCATATATAAAGATAGTGAAAACATCTTTATATAATTCACATTTTTCACTTTCTGATAAACTGCACCTGACAGTTCTTGTGTTTGTCTTCAACCAAGGTCATTTTCAAAAGAATTTCATATAACTGGTGTGATGCATTATTATAGCCTATTATGGCAAACTCAGAGCTATAAAAATTTCTCCTCCACATGCACAGTGAGACCAGACCATCTCTTTGGCTATTGCATGCCTATGTTTTAGTCAGACCTCTGCTGAATTCAATTTGTCATTTAGATTAATAAGTATAGTAACAGATAATGGCGTCGCTGAAAATAATGAGTGAGATACATTGGCCAGACAGTGACAGCGCAGAAACACAGCCCAGCCAATTAGCATCACAATATATGTCATGATACTCAGATATACCAAGAAACATCTTCACATTTCTCAGCATAATCTCCATTTTGACTTTGTCCTTCTTTTGTGAATCTGATACTATTGCTTTAAATCAATTATGAAGCCCAATGCTTCCATGTGCTATGCTCTGTTTGGCCCTGCATCTGATAATGCTTGACATCGGTTTTCAAATCAATGGCTCTAGACCCACATGACCTAGGATAGAATCCTGCCAAAACCATCTCTGCACGGTTTCTCCTACTCTGTAGCACTCTCAACCTTTAATAAAATGGACTGAATAAATGGACTGCCCAAAAAAATACCTTGTGTGCTGGGCTGGGGGTAGTCATCCCACAGGCAGTTTTGTCAGCCTCAGTTTCTTCATCGCTGCCCTCCTCTGGACTGCTAGCATGCCCTAGGGTGGCCTCCTGGAACCCTACTTCTACTCGTGGCTCATCCTGCTCCATCTCTTCACTCTCCTCCTCCACACTCTGACAGAAGGAGTCAAGCTGGCTGACAGGATGTTTAGAACTGGAGGAAAGTGGAACTTTATCTGGCTGTTCCACTGACACAGAGGGCATATCAAGGCTCTGGAGCTTAGTAGGAAGGGTGACATCTTTAGGGGTGATGACATTTGGGGGCAAAGGGTCTGCTTCCCTTGTTGAAGTTTTAGTCGCAATTAAGGCCCCTTTGTCAGATTTGCTTTGTGAGGTTGTGGGGGGGGCAGGTGCAGGCTGGCAAAGCTGGGATGGGCTGTTGGTAGTTGTAGTATGCTGCTGTGTCTTGGTGGGTGGTGCTGTAGAAGATGTTTTATTGACAGAGCTCTGCATTTGATCTTTCTGGCTGCTAACAGCCACAGACTCACATATAGTGTCTGCTGCTGAGACAGTTTGGGGAAGGCACTCTTCAGACACTGTGCCAGGCCCAGAGCTGTGGGCATTTGCCAGCATACTGGATGCATTCTGTTGCTTGGACACCTGTGCCAAAAGGGAGGGTGGGTGTTTCAGGAGAGGAGTCTCTCCCTGTTTAAGAAGGAGGAGCTTTGGATTTATAAGACCAAAGGAGTGAGTGGAGCCGAAGGCCTCTGTTTTGGTCTCTGTGGTCACAGCAACAGTCTTAATATTCTGTGATGGAGCCTCTGTCAATTTAGGGTTTTCTTTGGTCCCTTCATGAGAAGAAACACAGGCTTTAGGCTTTGTGGCACTTACAACAGTGACTCCTGGGGACTGCTTTATAGATGGCTGGTTTTCTTCATGGGAAACATGTACAGAAACGGCAACGGACGAGTCCATCCCCATCTCCTCCCCTGTGACTACTTCCATTGGGGTAACGAGAGACGATGAACTAGCAGTTGCTTCTGCTTCCTGTTTTTCGGGAAGTGTTTGAATTACAGGGGAAACACTCACCTCTGTTTGGTCTGAGACTGCTGTATCAGTCTGCAGACAAGGTGCCACAGTTTGTGCATTGGTGTCAGTCTGTTCAATGGTGAATGAATTGGGTACAACAGCAGCTGCCTCAACTAAACAAACCTCACTTGAGTCAGTCACTTCAACAGCTTGATCAGCATCTAATACTAAATGCTGCCCCACTGTAGCTATCATTGTGTTTTGCATGGACAGGTTATGGGAAATATCATTAGAACTCATCTCCATTTCATTTGTATCATGTGATGATGGGAAGGCCTGTTGGGAAATTATGACATTGCCACTTTCACTAATTGTGTGAAGGGGAGTTTCAAGATGTGAGTCTAGTTCCTCTTTGCCAGTGTACTCATTAGAGTGGTCCAGGAGTGCATTGAATAAGTTCACTTCGTAGCAAGGAGAGTGGGGCATCTGTGCACTACTGCTGACACAAATCGTTTCTTCGGCGACCTCCTCCACCAGGCCGCAAATCTCATACACTTCTACAGGTTGTGAGTCTATCTCAATATCTGACTGAATGCTTTCTCCATACACCTTTGGTTCTCCAGTAGAGAGTTCAGAGCTCAGCTCGTTAACAATGGCCGCCTCACAGACACTGCCATCCTCCTGTTGTAAGAGGTAACTCTGATTCAGATGCATCTCAGACCAGTCCCCACTGATATGAGCCTCCTCCCTGACAATCACAATTCCTTGAGCATTGGCTGAATGCACAAGCTCAGACATCAGTGGAGTCTCTTCTGTGGGATCTTGGTCAGGGGGATTAGATGTTTCTGCTGCCACAAACTGCTCTGCCTGGCTTGAGTCTACTAGGTCCGTATCGAGGAGAAGGGGACCAGAAGGGGGTTCGTTGGAAGAGCAGACTGGCAGCACTGTGAAATTGGACGAGGAAGTGGCTGTGTGGATTTGCTCTTCTCTCTTGCTCCTCTCCACCAGCTCTCCTGCTGGGTGATGGCAGCTCCTCTGGATGCTGTCGCTCTCCTCTCTGTCAGCTGTGCTGCTGGAAATTGAGCTTCCTGTACCAGGGCAAGAGTAGACTGCAGAAGTTGTTTCACCTGGCTTTGGGGTCTCAAGTATTTCATTTGAAAGAAGTGGGAGTTGTATTTCTTTGTGAGAGGTTTCAACAAGCTCTTTAAAATGCTCTTGTGTCTCACTTGATTCCAATGCATTGGCTCCCTGTGTCTCTCTGGCATCATTTGAGATCTGCTTGATGATTTTGAGCTGTGTTGTTGAGAGGTCAGCTTGTTTGCTCTCACTGTTGTTGGGTAAGGGTACTGGGAGTGGAGGCGGTTTTGAGTGTTGGTGACTTCCGGCTTGCTCCATAGCATCAGACAGAGGTATGTGGCTGCCTTGATTTGCCTGAGCAAGTGATTGCTCCACACCTCCTGCGGTGGTATCTTTGACTGTAAAATCAACACTGGATTGTGGGACAGGGGGAGAGGAGGCTGTGGAGCAGAACTGAGAGTGGGGTTGTGGGAGGATATTTCTGACTGTGTGCTCTCTTCCACCAAGTTCCTTGTTTGTTTCAGTCTCTGGTTTATATTCCAATGTGTCTCTGTCTGAGACAGGCTGTCTCTCCTCTGATCCAGTAAGTCCACCAATCTCTCCTGGTCGCAGAATCTGGTTTGTCTGACAATCTGAGTGGCTTTTTTCTTTAGCAGTTTGTGACCCGTAATGCAACTCTTGTGCTGTTCTGTCGATCTGTGTGTCTGAGGGTGGAAGAGGAGGAAAGGGAGCTGCGCTTTGCGCCTCGGCAGAGGCACTGCAGTCCTCGATGAGGGATGCTGGCAAGGATCCTCCACCTTGGACACCCTCAGCAATACTCTCCGCCGTGGGCCCTTCCTCCAGGAGGCCGTCCTTAGCGTTGCCGCTGAGGGGGATAATCTCAGGTGAGGTCGTCGGAGGGGTCTTCTCCATGCCAAGGAGTGCTGAGTCGTTGCTCTCCGGCAATGGCACAGTGGACG
>CABFOQ010021603.1:0-16912 GCA_900660455.1 Gephyroberyx darwinii | reverse complement strand
GAGCTGACCGGCCAGGGAGCCGGCCGCCGAGCCAAACAGGGTGACACTTCGACAGTAGCCCGTCACTCTCTGGTACTGGGCTGGCTCCACTACACTGTAGATGTAGGAGTAGTAGGCCACCTCGGTGGCCGTGGCCAGCCCATAAAAAAACTCTAGGAGCTGCATGCTCATTATTCCTTGGGCCTTCACCAGCATGGAATAGGTAACTACAAAGCTTACAGCCTGAAATATCAACACAGGCTTGTAACAGAGGTAGTCTGTAGCCAGAAAGACGGGGAAAAGCAACACCAGATAGGAATATGTCCATATTGGGTAGATTTCATTGACGACCTGCAAATGAAAAACACATCACACTGAGATGAAGATATAAAGTAATAAGCATCAATAACAGTCATTCAGGGAATAACATCTTGATTATTAGAGCTATTATCTTGACTTACTTAAAAATATTTTCCTAGGTTAACTACATAGCATGACGAAGAAGGCAATTATTTTCGGATTAACAAGCAATTTGACCACATTCCATGATGGATTATTTTGGGTAACCTGATTCTAAATAACGTTAATGTGTTAACAGTCCAAAAGGTTTTTTAGTAACTTTAATTTTTTTAACAGAATAGGCCGTTAAAAGACAACTCAATCTTGATATAGGAGGAATCTATACATCTATTTCACTATAAGAGCCAATTTAACCAAATGACGTTATTAATTTAGTTAAACTAGCTAGTAACAGCTCGGTAGGCGACAGCAAAAGACGACATATCCTCGCTTATGTTAACGGCACGATGCATGTTGGCATGATGACCGTCATGGATAAAAGTTTAAACTGAATTCAATCAATTTACTTTATCTGACTTTCCACAAGTTCGTCCCTGCTGCGTTAACCTGGGTGTCTGTGCTAGCCGTCCTGTAATCGTTCAGCCCGGCAAACTACCTGTTACCTGTGTTTGCGTCAGGTTTTTGTCTGGTCCCATCAGGAAGGCGGTGAGGAAAGGCTCAGACGGCCGGAGGTTGGAAAAAAATCCGTACACACATAGCAGAATAGTTGGGTAGAATACAGACATGTCGTGGGAAATACACAGCGTGACCTTCTGCTTCGCTTTTTCTTCTTCTTTGGTGTTTATAGGTGCCTTAATGGTGAATTAGCGCCCTCTTCTGTTTTAAAATACAGCCTAAATCGCTACCAGCAAAGTCGAACACTCTTTTTAATGTAAATTCCTGTAGTGCTACTTTAGTAAAACGTCATCATTGTTCTACTTACTCCTCTTGACAAAGCTTACACAGACCTGTTGCACATACCGCTCTGCTTTTACCGTTGACGAGAGTTTTTTGTTTGTTTGTTTTTTTGCCAAGCGGTAGAGAGAAAACATAGTTATGAACAATAAAAACATTGTACATTGCCAGGGGTACCCAAAATAAGGTACTTTAAATAAAACCAAAATCATTAATGACATTACATGTCTTCAGTGCATTTTGGTAAATTAATTTTTATATTTGGCATTTATTTGTTATATTTGGTTGCCATGAATACAGTAATAAGGAAATTATTTTTTTATTAATAAATTCCGTATTCACAAATGCAAATGCAAAACACAATTTGTTGTATTTCTGAAGGAAATGGAGAATTATACAGTCACAATTTCTTCCTCTAAAAACAAAAAAGCAGTTAAAATAATTAATGTATGCTCTACATATAAGGTATTTTGTATATAACACACCTGCTGTATTCACTACATGTGACAAATACACTTGACCTTACTTTATCTTAGTTAATATATATTCGCTCGCCTCTTTTTTTAATTGTTTTTGTTTTCCTATCTTGGACGTGTCTCCTGTTTTCACATGACTATTCCTCAACTTTGTGATTGTCATTGTTGAATTGCTTGTAATGTAATGTTTATAGGCATTAATTAAATAAAATAAATAATATTCCACGTGAGTAGTCCACAGATATTTTTTTACATGCAGAAAAATAGAGGTTTCGGTTTAGGTGCATGTGATAAATCAATGTAAAAATAAACTTGGGAATAAATGAATAAGAATAAATAAAGTAGCAAAGGTGATGGTTTTAAACAATTGTAGATCTTTCTTGGTCATTCGTAACAGAAGATAATACCGATACCTCTGCCATGCAATGCCAGATAAATTTAGGTGATGATAGGAATATTTTTAGTAGATGAAATACCTTAACTATCTCCCATAATGCAGCAGTGAATACATAATTCCAACAGCTAAGGCAATCTGTGATATTTAATCTATGTAGCCTATGTTATTGTTGGAATCAATATATCAATATAATCAATATAATCAATATCAATATAATTAGAACAATTATTACCATAGAAAAACATTGTGCATATTGTGTGGTTGTATTTCGTTCGTTAATTGGATGTTGTTTTTTGTGCAGAGTAAAGTTTTTGTAGTCAATATTTGAGTGCTTGTATTCTGAAAAGACCGGACCGGAAATTTTAGTCTTGCTCTGGATCGCCGCGGAACATAGCCAAGCCGGAACACAGTCATATCATATGACTTGCTCTTGTGGGACGCCGCTTGAGTATTTCAAAATAATTAGATTTCTAGCAGTACGTTGTTGGAAAAGCCTCGTATTTTATCCACCTAGAGCTCTACAAGATGCAGAACGTCATAAACTCGGTGAAAGGCACGGCCCTTGGAGTGGCCGAGTTTCTCACTCCAGTTCTAAAGGTACACTAACGTTAGCTTACTGATAGGTGGCTAGCATTCAATGCTATAACTTAAACACAAACGCGTTTTGGATGGTGTCGATGATATATAGTAGCTAACAGTATAGCATTATGCATCACTGCATAGCATTTTATGCTCTACAATTCTTGTTGGTGTTAGCTATAGGCCTAGATATTTGATGATGAAGACCTCATGGAATGTCGACCCTTCATGATATTTGTTCGCCTCTGGTAGGGCAGTTTGACAGATGGAGGCTAATACTAGACTTCACAGTCCGGGTTTCCCTCTAAGATACTTTGTTGTTTTTTGCTGTTGATCACAGGAATCGAAATTCAAAGAGACTGGAGTAATTACACCAGAAGAGGTGAGAACAATACATGGCAAAGGGTCCATCTACAAAAGTTGGAGTATTGTTGTCTTTTAGCCTGCGTTATCACTAGTTATAGCCATTCACCATCCCATGGCCTATTCTCATCACTCTTTCTTATTTCTTTTTTTGTTTAATAATAGTTTGTAGCTGCTGGTGATCATTTGGTTCACCACTGCCCCACATGGAAATGGTGAGTGCCTGTTTTTAGCTGTAGATATATATATTCCTCAGGTTGTTGTGTTTGTCACTTGTATGTGTGATATGATTCTCAGCTCTCTGCAGTATGGTGAGTGGTTACATGAAGAGGGGGAGTTAACAGGTCAACTTTCACACAAACCAGGGTCAAAACAATGGGTAGTATTTGTTTTAACTTGCATTAAGTACCAGATTGGCAGGAAAAATTACAATATATATTTTTTTTATATCAATAATTATGACAAAATACATCAGCTCATTGTTTCTGTTGTAAAGGCTACTGAGTGTAAGTGAAAGTAAAAGCTGAAAAAACAGAAGATTAACTGTAGTTTAAATAAGACATACCTCGTCTTCTTTCCCGACCATACTTAGTTTTCGACTGTGCTAATTGACTTTGCAATACAATGTCTTTACAGTGTAATTTGCAGTGGCATTTGTAATGTGTTTGTGGACCTTAGCCTAATTTTTATGGCATGGGGACTATGATGAAAAATCCTGGTGTGGTACTATGGTTACTGTTGATTAGTAATGTTAGTTGGTACTGTGGTTATGCAGATAATGCACAATATCTTCTGAAATAATTGGAAATTCACTCTTGGTCCTCACAGGTTCATCTGTTTTATATAGCAGCACATGATCAAATAATAATAAATAAAATAAAGTATAAAACAAATCTTTTATGCCTTCAAAATTTAAGACATGGCCATGGTTATTGACACCCTTTTGTAAATTGCACTAACTTTTTATTCCTTGCACTACTTTTATATTTTTTGTATATTTCTTTTTCTTTGTATATTTTTAGGATATTTTTATACAGCCTGTATTGTATAGTGATGTGACAAGAGGTCTTGTACTGCTGCAAACTGCAATTTCCCCATGGGGACAATAAAGCGCTATCTATCTATCTATCTATCTATCTAAATACTTACTTGCACAGCCTTTGGCAATGATGACTGCTTCCAAATGTTTCTTGTAACCACTAAATCACTAGATGGATGTCTTCACACACTGATCCCACTGCTGAAAGAGAAACACAAGACGTCCTGATTGATCTTTGCCAAGACCCACCTGAACAAACCTAAATCCTTCTGGGAAAATGTTTTGTGGACCGATGAAACCAAATTAGAGCTCTTTGGCAATGCAGATCAGCGCTTTTGTTTACAGTTGATGAAATTAAGCTTTTAAAGAAAAGAACATCCTACCTACAGTGGAGGTTCCATATTGCTGTGGGGCTGCTTTGCTGCCTCAGGTCTTGAACTTATTAAGGGCATCATGAAATCAGAAGATTACCAAGGCATTTTTGAGTGAAATGTGCTACCCAGTGTCAGAAAACTGGTTGTCAATTGAAGGTCATGGGTCCTTCAGCAGGACAATAACCCAAAACACGCATCCAACAGCATCCAGGAATGCTTTCAAGAGAATACATTGGCCTGTTTTGGAGGGGCCAGCGATGAGTTCTGATCTCAATCCCATTGAGAATCTATGGCGAGACCTGAAATGTGCAGTTGGTCAAAGGAATTCTTCAAACATTCAAACAAGAACTGGAGCTGGTTGCAATTGAAGAGTGGGAGAAACGACCAGCAGAAAGGTGCAGGAACTTTTTGATGGTTACAAGAAACATTTGGAAACAGACATCATTGAAAAAGGCTGTGCAGCTTAGAGTGCCAATAATCATGGCCATAGACACTTTTCAATTTCGAAGCCATGAAAGATTTTTATTCTTATTGTTTAATCATGTGCTGTTAAATAAAACCGATGAACGTGTAAAGACCGAAAGTACATTGTACATTACCTGCATAAAATGCAAGGGTGCCAATAATCTTGGCCAGAACTATACATGTTTCAGCCTTAATCACAATGATCACACCAGTTTTTCTTGCAAATCAGGCAAAGTGAGGCCAAACAAGGGCAATTTTAGTATTTCACCATTCACAGTAATGTTACTACATAGATAAATTCAATAGATCATAATCGTCACAAGGCCGTTTTAATTGATACGTTATCATTACAAAACTTGCTGTGAGTACCAAAACCTAGTCTTTGAACATTTCCATAAACCTGACCTTTGGAGACTTTTCTTTTCTTTGTTAGTTGGTATTATGGTTACTGCTAATAGTAATGTTCTTTGGTACTAATTTATATTCCTCATGCTATCTCAAATTCATAGTATTACCTGACTTTCTGACTTGCTTTATTGTAATCACACGATTGGCTGTTTATTTGTCAGCTGTTAGCATGCTGTTAAAGCCTGAAAAATAAATTATATTGACTTTCATGTGCATATTTTATTTTTGTTTTGAGGAAAATTCTATTTAGATAATTATCATTATTTTACTGCTGAGCCCTACATCTGGGCAATTCAAATAAGCTGTCAATCACAGAAGATTATACTAAATCAACCGTTTCATACTTTTCTGTGATTGTCTACACCCTCTGGCACTCATTGTATTGTGCTCTACTAGGGAAGGGACGATATATGATTTTATCTGTTATCGCGATAAAAACACTCAAGATAATTTTATCATGGTGAATTTCCATTATCTGGATAATCGTGAACCCTTTCCAGAGTTGCACGCAGGCTTCTATGCATACCTACAACTAGTGTTCCTTCGAGAGTGTTTGGTGCCAGTGGGCACATTCTCACACCTCTATGAGCACAACTAAAGCCAGAAAAGGTGAACATGCTGACATTTTTTCCCTTCAATGTATCTTGAAAAGGACCAAGGTTTGGCACGTCTCACTCTCTAGGCCACAATGCTAGCAGTACTGTTTGATGACAGAAACGTGCCACAGTGTTGTTCAGGTTGTTTTTTTTTTTACTAAAATGGGTTAAAAGTAGTACAGTTTGACTCTATGCCACAATGCCAGTTTGACTTTATTTTATTTAAAGAACACACAATGTTGCTGTTTTTTATTTACCCTTTATTTATGCAGGGGGACCTTATAATTTATGATTACCTTATTTAAGATTGTTTGATTGTTTTTTTTGTTTTTTTTTGCATTCATTCTGCTGTCCTTGCTGTACCTCTGTCTATGTGATCTGAAAACAAAATGTTAATCAAGATATGTGTCCTACGGTGCCATAAAAATATTTGTTCCTTAACAAAATGTAAGGATAAGTGATTCCACTATATTTTAGTGCTATTTTAAGAGTTTTAAGCATATTTTGATGATTATCAGGATAATGTAAATTGCAATTATTTTGGCCAGGATAATCGTGACATAAAATTTTCATATCATTGCATGCCTATTCTCTACAGCGGTCCTCACCCCTCTGGCACCTAAGTAGGCTAAAACAATTACATTCAAGTCATTAACCTGATGTACTTTTATGAAACAAATTACAACAAACAAGTTACCTCTAACCAAAAATCTAATACTGATTGACCCAGAATGAACTTTAAGTAAGAACGTTTTGGACTGATGCTCTTAGTAACCGCATAACCAGTATGTTATGATTTTATTTTTATTTTTTTACTTAAAAGACACATGACCATATGTTAATGTAAAATAATATACCTATGGCTATGTTTCATAATAACATCTCCCTCTAGGGCATCTGGAGAAGAGGCCAAGGTGAAGCCATATTTGCCCCAAGATAAACAGTTTCTTCTAACACGCAATGGTAAGAGGTGGATTTAAAATGTTTATTTTATTTTGCTGTTTTCTCCAAATAGTTTTACTCACTTAGGTGGATGGAGATGGAAGCTGACTAAAATTGCTGTTACAGACCATTCACTCAATCTTAAATTTAAGACCAGTCAGTTTAGTTACTCTAAATAATGTAAATAGTATGTTTTAACATTTCTTCTATAAACTAATTCAAACTAAGCAACATGAACCACATTATTTAGTTTCTTTAAACCAAAACAATTTACAACAGAGGCAGATGAAGAACTCCTTCAAAAGAAGGGGGAGGCCTGAGGGAGTTCAATGTGAAATTTGCCATATTATACTAAAGGAATAACACATAAGCTAATAGTTAATTAATTATAACCTAACTCCAGGCAACACTTACTATCCCAGAGTATTGTACTCTTTTTAAAGCATGTTCTATTGAAATTATGAAAATAATTATAATTATATACCGTGAGATATATATATATATATATCTATATATATATATCTGGTTCAGCACTTACAACACTAACATAGAATAAAGCTTCTACGGGTATCAAAACATCTTGTAGGGCCACAAAATTTGTTACCTATTAATTGTCTATGGAGCAATTTTAGATTTTACATCTCGGTGACACTGTTAGTTGTCTCTTTTCTGGCATTGGGAGAGAGTTGTTCGTGTTCATGATCATTGATCTGACTGTTCTAGAGCAAGTTAATGATATTCTCTGTTAAATTGTATTGATACACATGGGCCATCAGGGTACCTGTGGGATGCAGCTATCTTGAACGATGCTACCAGTATTTTATGCCTGTTGGCATTACATATTAATTGTTACCATTATATAATCTGTTGATAGCATAACATCATTACAGGCTAACAAAAGTAAAAGATAGCTGTTGGGATTTGAGTTACCAATGGATGTGATCTACATGTGTGCATGCTTTTTTTGCCTTTCTGTTTTTTCTGCTTAGTCCACCCTCTCTGGGTATATCTGTGTTGATTTTCTGTTTCCGGTCTCTGCTTGCAGTTCCCTGTTACAAGCGCTGTAAACAGATGGAGTATTCAGATGAGCTGGAAGCCATCATAGAGGAGGATGATGGAGACGGGGGCTGGGTGGACACCTACCACAACTCAGGTTGGACACAGTGTTTCCATATACAACAGTCATACTATGACTGCATACATTTTGAGCATGGCTATCTCCAGTGTGAATGGAACCTCTAACCCTCGCAGTGTTAGAGGGCCATAAAATACCACAAAGTACCACAACGAACCACAAAACCTACCAAAAAGAACCACAAGGCATACCGCAAAGCTTTGACTAGTACTATGTAATATTCTTTGTAATAATGTATGATCTATATTTTAATATTTTTGTAGGAATATATCACTATTTGCATTATTAACTCAACCATATTCACAGGCCTTGAACTTTTTTTGTGTTGAATCAGTTTGATGGGAATAGATTCAAGAGTAGCACACAGAGAGCCACATCTAAAAAAAAAAATGGAGTTAGAATGTTATAGCACAAAAGTAGCAATATTTTGAGATCTGTTCTGCTTCCACTTTTCCTGTGACTTTAATCATTTTCATCACTGCCACAAATGGCCAACCTTTGATCTTCTTCTGTTTTGAAGATGGAGACCATGGGCACCTCTGTGGCATTTGTCACCATTTCAATGGTGCACTGCTTTGCAGTCTTAGTGCCATGTGGAAAACGGTTCAGGTCCAGCTTGATTGTACCTCAGGAGTAATTTGTGGAGAAATGGTCATCGTCCCACAATTGAAGATCGAGACAAGCCCCTATCTTGTACTCTGTCTCATCCCAGGCAAACATGGACTCCTTTTTTGAGAATCTTCTCTTCAGCCATGAGGTAGTCAAAGGGGTAGATAAACTGCCAATTGGAGTTGCCCTCTCCTGTGATGTAGTGGCAGTGGATGTCACTACCCGGCTTGTCCTCCTGCTGTACTTTCTACCAGCCTTTCACAAATGTATCTCACAAGTAAAGATATCCTCATTATCTTCTAGAACGACCTCATGTTTGTTCCAAATGATCACCCTTAGTTCCAACTTCTATGGATTTCTTGGTGAAATGTCAAGGACAGGTCCAGGGGCAGTAATATCCTTAGGGAACATACCCACCCACATCTCAATTCTCCCTTGTTCAATTGCTAGTTTATCAGAGTGGTCTGGGATGAGTTTGCAACCCACCCGTGGGATTTAGATTAGATTAGATTAGATGGCTCTTTATTGTCCCCGTGACTGAAGGAGCTTCTCGGCCCGTTCATCTCATCATAGAGGGTGTGGGATGGGTTCTCCAAGATGGATCTGATTTTAGACCTCATCCACCTCTTCCAGACTGTCCACTGTCCCAGCATCTCAACATGATCAGAGCCAGAGAGAGATCAGTGTTCAGCCTTCTGCTTCTTCAAAGGATTTTTATCTTCTATCTCAGTCGGTGCCATGAAAACAGATTGTCACATTCACCTTTCCTCGAGGGCCATAGTGAGCCCATCAAGCATGCCATCCTTGCACAGCTTAGCAGGATCTTTGTTCATCAGTTCCCCCCAGGTCCCAGTGTCAAATTGATGTGGAATCCATTGCTTCAGTTGTTTTGAGATGTAGTTGTCTTTGTTGGATGAGGACATTAATTGTGAGGGATGGTCTGAAACATCCCAAAGTGGAGTCGAAGCCCATCTCTCTGGATATATAATCTGATACTGGTACTTTGTACATGCACAGTGAGCTTTTGAATAGTCAGTTTGCAATAATCTGGTCCTCATCCTCCATGTTTTGGTCATTGTCGCTCTTTCCCCTGAACAGGTTAAAAGTGTGGAGCTAATTTTCAAAGTTGTCAAATTCACTCTCCAGTCCCAGGGGATACACCTTGAACTCATCCAGTTTGGGCTTTTTCTTCTCTGGCACATCATCTGCAGGCTTCTTCTTTTCCTTCTTTCCTTTTCCTCTCTGATGACTTGGAGAGTCATCAGGTTTGATGTCCACCATCTACAATGTCCATGTTGTCCTTGTCCTCTGAATCTGAAAGAGCTGTCTCTTGAGCCTCTGTCAAAGTTTCAATAGAGGCAAAATATTTCCACCACCAACCCAACATCCTCTTCTTCAGTGTCATCACCCTTCTTCCTCTTTTTCTTTTCCCCCTTTCCATGCTTTTCATCCTCTTCGGCTTTTACCACAGCATCTGAGTGGGAGTCTAGCTTGACCACAATGTCCAACTTTTTAAAAGTAGGCTCTGGTTCCTTGCTGGGCCAGATTGACCCTCTTCAGGTCCCTTAGGCCCCCAAACAGCACCTCAGTTCTGTACTTGCTGAGGACTGGCCTGATGCCCAGTGTCACAGGTAGCATCGGGCTGCAGTCCATATCTATGGGACCATCTAGGCAAGGAGGCAAGTCAGCTTCAACTTATTTGTGAATTGGCAAGTTGGCATTTTTGGATGGAAATCTATTTGTCTGGATATTTTGGATATTGTGAGACCGTTTAATTTTTGTAAATCGCCAAGGACTCGACTATGCCAGATGCGTTATGCTGGCCAGAATAACCAAGAATAAGACTGGTTTGGCTGTCCAGCCTTGAGAATAAAAGTGAAAGTTTAAACTATTTAAACAAGTTTAAATATAGATTTAACTTAATGTATTTATATTTAATCAGCAAAGCCAATTAACTCAGTGTATATATAACAGTATATATAATAAGATTAATGTTTCATGTCATGATAATGTTGAAAAATACCATTTTGTCAAAAAAGTCTGTCGGTAACATTTCATATAATGGCTTTAAGAGCATTGTGCATTCATCAAATCTGTGTGTCTCTCCCTTTAAAAGCAACACCTCACTAATGGCTGTGCCTTTTGTACTCTGGTCTGTTTGAGAGAAAAGAGAAAAAGTATGCAAATCGCATGAGAAGAGGTCTGACCATGTGTATTTGCTCGTGGACATTAATGTTGACTGTTGTGATTTTTTGAACATTTGTTATATTACAAGAGTTGCAAAATAATGTTAGTACACTGCTCAGTAAGTGCTATGACTGTAGAACTTTAGTAGTGTTATTGAGGGGAAAGGATTTTGACAGCTGATAACCTACATAGAGCCAGTATACATGGTCCCTTCTCAGAAAAGCATTACTTAACACCGTGGCAATAACAGCAGATGCCTGGACCTTGTTGACGGTACAATCAAATGTTACAGTAACATACCATTAGACGACAACTTGAAAATGAACAGCACTATTCTAAAACTCACTCGATGCTCACTGAAGTACTAAGATTAGCAGCTGAGGAGTGGCTTTAGAGGGAAAATCAATGCATGTGTCCACAACAATGCTAGCAACATCTTACTGGCCAACATGCTTTCAAGCCTGTGCTTTACACATACATTACAACTAGCCATAAATGATGACTTTAAAGTTGCTGCCATTAGCTACGTTCTTGTGGCCGCCGGCAGATTTGTATCAAACCGTGTTCGCAAACCATTGTACCATTACTTTGTGGGTTCATTGTGGTGCTTTGTGGTACTCTTTGGTATGCTTTGTGATACTTTGTGTTACTTCATAATTAAAATTTACATAAAAATAATACCGTGGGCTTGAAACACCACTCAACTGTACAGCAACTGCTAAGAACATCATCAACTTGACGCCAGCCTTTAGCTCTGCAGAAGGCAGTTTGACATTAAATTAAATAAATCTCTGTACCATTTCCAAAAGCCATATATGTTAGCAAGACACTGTTGTCAGCGCTCATCGTGTTAGACTAGCGTGGATATTGTGGATAATGCTTAGCTTGCTAGTTCACTAGCCACCCAACATCAGCTAGCTACCCATAACTAAAGCCCCTTTCACACATACAGTGCAACCCTGAACTTATCTTAATACTTACTCGGAGGGGTTGTATGTGTGAACGCAAATGTCCGAATTAGTTGGTCTGGAAGTCACACGGATTTTACCCACCCAGCACCCTAGTCTAAAATCTGTTTTAGTGGGCATGTTGATGACGTATTTATCATGCGACTGGCGCAAAACCGGGATAATACAAACATCCAAGGCTGAGGAAGAAGGCAACTAGATCAGACAAACAAGACAATGATACTGCAGATACGTCTAACTACATTTAGTATTGACATCAATGCAAAAACAGCAACTGAGAGTGAGTCGGTCACTTCATCCGCTATCTAAGTGCTGTAAACAAAACACTGCGCAGATGACTTTTTGCTTCATGTCCTGTCTCCCGCATGCTCTACCCAGGCCCCACCCCTTGCCTAAACTAACCAGAGTATTTTCTGTTGTTGCAACGCATCCGAAACGGATATTCTCCGATGGTGTGCTGTATGTGTGGAAGGGCAACTCCAGTTAAAGAGCAGACCTGATTCTCTGGAAAATATAAAAATAAGTGTATGTCTGAAAGAGGCTTAACAGTAACTTTGAAGTAACTCTATGGCTTATCCATCTTTAACCTTAAGGTTTTATTAGTAAGAGATGATCGGTGTAAATGATGAAGTTGTTCTAGCTGATAATTATTTGAAAACTATTCAGCTACTGATTACATTTCACCAGAGTAATGTCATACGGGAGTATGACTGGGACTACATATCCCTTTGGAAGTTGCAGGGCAAGCATGCATGGTCATCCTGTCAAAGCCACGCTCATCTATGTCAGGGAATTAAAAAGTTTTTAAAGGATCTGTGGCAACAATAACGGTCTATGGGGAAAGGGGCTTTCTGCACCATTCCCTACTGGCCGGCTGTGGTACTGCAACTTTGTTACCAGAAATTTGTTACCCCACTCACCTATTATTGGGTAGCATTTATAGAAAGATAAAATGTTTATAACTGTAGCTAAAACTTTAAAACTCATTTCAGTGCCAGAGCAGAAAATGCTTTTTTTTAGTGAAGCAGTGAAAATAGTGAAGCATTGTAGGAGGGCATGGTTAACTACAAATCATGAACAAACACTATAAAGACATCCTGAATATTGTATGTCTCCACAACTTCTAATCTAGTGCTTTTTCTTAGGTGTGTTAGGAGTTGCAGATGCCGTACGAGAAATCTCTTTGGATAATAAGGTATGCCTCATTACATTCTTTGTTCCGTCTTCATGATTAAATGGAATGTAAAGTAAAAAATCATTCCAGATGTAAATAATAGTTTGATATAGTGCAATGCAGAATTTCTTTGACTATCTTTATTTTGAATATATTCCCATTCAGTGGATAACAGAAATCAGAAATGTCTGATTTAATGAATTTTCATTTCAGGCCTCAAGTCAATAAAAAGAAAAATTCCACTCTTAAAATTTCTTAACCTGCCAAAATAGAATTCTGATTCACGCCATTTTTTGAAATAAACAAATGTAAGCAAACCTTTTCCAGCCTCAGAACACGACTTATGTAAACTCATGTTTAGCTTGTATCGATCCTTGTATCACGTGCCCAAGCAATACATTTCAGCTAACTTCTATAATTCACTATGTAAACAAAGCCTGCAGTGGACTGACACAGTTTCAATAGTGGTTGCCACTGATTGGGCCTATCAAATTTTATCTTCTTCTAGGACAACATGAATATGAATGTCAATTCTGCAGCATGTGGCAATGGCAATGATGATGATGAGGATGATGGAGAAGCAGCAGATATGGAAGGTACTGTGTCCTCAGTTCCCCTGGCAATAATAAAAGCAGTTCTTTGGTTTCCTCTCCATGAGTTCTACAACAGAATCCAAAATACTTGTAGTGTAATGAAGTTGTGTTTGACTCTCTCCTTTCAGAATACGAGGAAAGTGGCCTATTGGAAACAGATGAGGTAAAATGCTCAGCGGGCTGCATGATTTGATCTCGGTCATCATCAGACACGCCATCATATGAGTTTTTGTTCTTTCCTCAGGCAACCCTGGACACCAGTAAAATGGCTGAAACTAAAGCCAAAGCAGAGCCCGGGAGTGAAGATGCCATTCTTCAGACAAGAACATATGACTTGTACATTACGTACGATAAATACTACCAGACCCCTCGACTCTGGCTGTTTGGATATGATGAGGTACCGTACCCGGGTGTAGGACCTAAGAAGATTGTCTGAATCCACCATTGTTTATTCTGAGATGGGGGGAAAAAACAAACAACAAAAGCAATAAAGTAAACTATTAAAATGTAGGGTTATGTAAACATTCATCATTGATAACTATAGCCAACTAATGTAAGCTATCTGCTATTTGATAGAAGCCGTCTTTTATACCCTGAGTGGGCAAATGGCCTGGGAATGCTACAAACATTTATTACATCTCTGTTCTAATACATCATCATGGAAAGCAGAGGGTCTCTAAACACCCTCACCCTGCAAACAGCCCTTCTTACTATCTGTTAATTCAATAGCTGTATAGCTCTTTTTATTACCTGCTTCATTCATTTGAATGCAGTGGTTTTGCAATAAAAGTTAGCCCGAGTTGCAATGGTGATGTGCCCCGCTTAAAAGGGAGCCCAGTGAGCTCACTGAGAAGTTATTACAATCTGAGAATGATGACCTAATTTAAGTCCTTAGTTATGGAATATTTGATTTGATGGATAGCACTAGTTAATGATGAATCAAATTTAGGCTTTATAACCGTTCTTGTGTCTCCCAGGACAGACAGCCGCTGAGCGTAGAACAGATGTACGAGGACATCAGCCAGGACCACGTGAAGAAGACGGTCACCATTGAGAATCACCCCCACCTTCCCCCACCAGCCATGTGCTCTGTCCACCCCTGCAGGTGAGGAAAGGCAAAAGCAAACCACCCTCGTTTTCCTCCTTCTTAGATGCACACACATACAGGTGGGGCTAAACTGTAAAAACACACCAGCTGCGTACACACTTAATCCCCCCTCAGAAAAATCCCATTCAATGCACAGATGTTTGTACCCCACAAGTACCCAGATGGCTCATCTGTATCTATGTGTGTGTATTTAGAACTGGACTTTTCCTGCATTGTAAACTTTTGGATTAACATAATTTTGGATAACATAACTGCCTAAGGAAAATTTAAATCAGCTAGAAAATTGCATTTAAATAGAAGTTGCGTTATGGATTACAAGAAGCATACAATTTACAACTTCTTGGTCTGGTATCGCATAAAATCATCTGATTCAGTCTTAAAATGAATTAATCATAACAATAATAAATGATGCTAATGCTTAGGTCTGTGCCCGTTTCTTTTTTTTTCATATAGACTATCTGGCAATCAGAAAATCCATTGGCATGAGTTTCAGTGATGATTTCAACCACATTAACATAGTCAAATGCAACAGAGTCCTGGGAACATATTTTGGATCATTTAAAAATCAATAAAAGAGAGCTGCATATGATGCAAGATTTGAATTGCGACCTATTTGAATTGCCGACATATAGGCGTAATGTCGGGCTACCATATGGATTTGTCGGAATAATGAGATAGGCAGCACACATGTATTTCTGTTTAAATCATAGCCTAATAGCCTATAGCCTATTTTTTTTAAATTTCACTTTAGTTTAAACATTAAAAACAACATGTAAATGAATAAACAAATGAAACTGGAACCGTTTTAAATAAATTCACGGCATTTTCCGCTTTGAAATAATAACTCCTCGTCTTCAACAGGATAGGCTTATAGGCTACTGTATTTCTCTTTAAACATAAAATAAATAAATCTTAAGTGTAAATGAATAAATAAACAAATTAAAACACATTAAACACAATTTAAGATTTGAAATTTTTAAGATGAAAAAGCAAACGTTTAGCAAATAGCTAATAGTTCTAAACTAATGATTGGCCTATATGATTTATATAGGCCAATCTGCCACAAGGCAGATGAGTGGTCTTACTTTCCCATGTTATGCAGTGTTCTTATTCAGCCTTGATATGTTGTGGGAGAGGAAAACTAGTTTGTCCACATTACTTGGGAGAAGTGAACTTCGGGTCTTGTTAACGATGAAGCCGGCCTTTGAGAATATTCACTCCGATGGTGTGGACGTGGAGGGGATACAGAGTACACGTTTGGCTGCTGTGGACAGCTTTGGATAGCGGTCGATGTTTCTTCTCCACCAGTTCAGTGGCCCTGCATCAACTTTTGTTTGATCCTGCAAGTATGTCTTCATTTCGTTTTGAATCAGTGACAGTCCCTCTTCTTCTTGATCAGTTGACATCATCAGCAGCATGGCTATCTCCTTCTCCTTGTCATACTTTTGGAGGAGGCTCAGTTTCCGTGCTGCTGTCCTCGCGTTCCATTTGTTTTGAGACACACTCTCGGCCAGATCTGCCACCGTTTCATATACCTCGTCGCGTTGAACATCCTCTAAGAATGAGAGTTTTTTGAAATGCGGATCGAGAACTGCGGCTTGCATATACTGCTTTGAACTAGTCTCCCTGTCAGCTCCCACCTCCTGTCAAATTCTGCAGTGAGTTTGCCCTTCAGTACTTTAGTGGCTGCACTGTCATCCTCACGCACTTGCAGGTGGCGTGTCTTCATATTGATGATCATAGGCAGAGTGGCAGACAACAAAGCATTTATGTCCTGTGACAGTAACTCTGTCACAGTGACCATGGGCTTCAGAACTGAAACGATGTCCTCTGCGATTCTCCACTGGGCCGTTGTTAAGTCTAAGGGCGCACTCACACTAGGCCCGGTTGGCTTCAACCGGGCCGGTGCACGATTGCCCCCCCTCCCCTCTCCCCCGCTGGCCTGCGCTCACACTGCGCTTAAACGTTCCGTGCACGGGCGCGATGCAACTTCTTGTGTGGAAGAAAAGCGCTTTTGCACAGCACAGTGGAGTTCATAATTTTACTTTGTGGCTTATTTGGAGTCTCTTTGGGTGCGGTGACTCACGGCTCTCTCACATGCATAGATTTATCGATTATGCAACGCAGCGTTTTTCAGTTAATCGTGCTGCACGTATCAGATTCTGGGACAGTCGCATCATTGACATGTTCGGGATCCGTGCTCCGGCACGATTAGCGATCACACTAGCCCGAATGCAAGTGAACCGTGCCGGAGCACACCTCTTCA
>CABFOQ010021602.1:0-24788 GCA_900660455.1 Gephyroberyx darwinii | reverse complement strand
CCCCTCCCCAGACATACACCAGTGGACCCTGTAACCCATCACTCATTCCCAGCCACAGTGACCTCTGTCAGGCCAGTGTCAGTTTGCGGGAGACAGGGTTATCACACCATCCACGCGCACGCATTCATCCATTTGTTTATTTATTTTTTGTGTCTCTGGTGTCTGCTTCCACCCTGTCTGTCTCCCAGCGTCTGGTCCTTAGGTGCCCCTGCTGTCACAGTCAGATGTCTGGTCAGGTGTTTCTTTTAACTCACTACCTCTGACCGTTTCACTTGGAAGTGTCTTCTTCTGTTTTCTTATCCGCTCTTCTAACTAAGTTTTTGGGTTTCACCTGTCTACCAATTCACTCTCTCCTTCCACACAACCAGTAAGTTGGGTAGCATTGAACTTTTGGGACCTTCTATCGACTCTTCTGAACTCATCTTCGTTTCTACAATCTTCCTTCATTCCCACTTGAAAGAAAATACTAGGGATTTATTAAGGAATAAGCTATGAAAGGCCATGCTTTACAGGAAAAATCCACCCTAAAACACTGAAAAAACAGCTGTTAAAGCTGTTAAAAAAACAGCTATTGGTGATGTACCTTGGTCCATTTTGTTGTTTGGTTGTGTATTTTTTTCTTATTCTACTGGATCAGTGGCCAAATGTATTTTAAATGTATTTTAAATGTTTTTTTAAACGTTTTTTAAAATTATATTTCCAGTGCAACAACAATGGAGTTTGATTGCAGAAAACATCTCAGCAATCAGCAAACATTCAACGTCAGGTTTTGGTGTTAGATTTGAAGAGAAAAGGCTTCAACAATCATAAATGGAGAAATCCATTGTAGAAGGAGCAGACAAACCAATTTCTCCTTTGACAGTAGCCTCAATAGTCCATAATGCAATGCAGCTGGAAGACATGTTGTGTTTGGAGTAAGGGATGCAACTTCTGGAATACACTGAGCATCACAGATTGATGGTATGTAGCAATGCAAGCATATGCCAGGGTGGAACTTCCCTTTAAGCACCGTGTCAAGTGGCTTACTGCTTTTAAAAAATGGTGGTAGAAAGAAAGCAAATGATCAAATCTGTTATTTTTAATCAATAATAATTAAATATAATAAGAATGTTTATCTGCCACCAAAAAATATGGTTCTAAACAACATGGCTGTTAAGCGACACATAAGTAGTGGTATGAGTGTGTCTTTCTTTGGTATTTTACAACTGTGTCTCAGCCAATCAGAGCTGAGGATTAGAACTATCTGTTTTATAATTTAGGTTTTGGTTAGCCTCTAGCAGTTTTTTCACAATTTTACCTTGGTCCCTATTTGATGTGTCAAAATTACATATTATACTTCAAAGTCACATTACTTTCTAGTGAGATCCCAGTCAGAATGACACCCCATTAAATATTCTGCTGACTGAAATCTGCATCAATCCAAAGCCATAGTCCATTATTGTGAAGAAAGAGCTGTCACTGGAGACTGAAAGAAACTCAGTTAGAAGTTAGATTTTCATTTCAATTGAAGAGATGATATCTATAATAAATTTGTTGTATCTTTATCTTATTTTCTGGTGCTGCAATGGCCCAATTTCCCCAATGGGATCATTAAAGTTTCATCTTATCTTTATCTTATTTAACTACATTGTGAATTAAGTCACACATTTTTATTGCACACACCAAAGTGACACCTCATTTTTCTCATGACCTATGACATATGTGAGCAACAAATGACAAAATATCTGAACCAAGGGGACCTTATGAATAACATAAAATACAGCTGCAGTGAAGAAAATATGCCAATCATGTCCTTTAGGCAACACTCTTCGGGTTGGACAGATGTGTGGTGGTATGCATGTGTTTTTTCCCTTTGACTGCGTTTCTTCCCCACTGGTAGCTTTGACTGCCCATTACTGAAGCAGTGAGGATTACGGGGGCTGCAATGAAGCGTGAGGGGTTCATTAAACACTAGGTTACCTCTTTCTCTCTCCAGAGCTACACACTGGAGTGCTGCACTGCCTGAATCTTCTAAGCCTGCACATGTTGAGCTGTAGTGAAGCTGTCTTGAATTTGTAGCTTGACAGACAACAGGATCTGATCTGTGCTGTGTTAACTTGACTATGCATCCAGCACATTTGCTGTAGCCATGCAAACATTTATCATCCATTTTGCTTGATGTCACCCACAAATTTCCTTTACACACCATGATTTAACAAAATTAATAATCAACGCCAGCAAGCAGAGAATGGAGGCTAATGAACCTTATTATCATCACCCACCACACAGGGAGTATATTTAGCCTGTCCACTTCCTTAGTACATGCTGTTGCCCTGAACACTAATTGTTATGATTTCTCAACTTTGAAGTACTCTGATAGCACGCTTCTTTGTTTTGGATGAGTATTGCTAAAGCAAAAGAAAGGAAGGCATGTTTTAATCACAGCCTTGCAGTGATAAACACTAAAGAAAACAACATGGCGGTTGCTAAACTGGCAACAATCTTTATATCTTTCTCTATATCTTATATCTTTGTTCTAGAGAGTGTCTTCAGTATCAGGTATCAAAAAACCACAAGACATTCACTTGGTGAAGCACATGCTGGCCTTTGAACTACTTAAAACCCAACATGCATCTGCACATTTCCCCTCATAATTAATTGGTCGCTTTGGGTATGTCTTTACACACTGCAATTACCATGGAGAACAGACGTACATGACAGACGCAAGGAGGTGGATGCCGATACAGGTCAGATATGCTTTCTCCGGTGTTAATTGTGGCACTGTCACTATCTGTGTTCCTTTACAGCCGTGCAATGTAGGGAGAAATAACCAGCACACAGGGAATGTACTTTTGGCTCATTGGGAATTCGTCTACCTCCTCTACACGCTCACTGTAACTGAGTTTCACTGAGGAGTATGACACTAATTCAGCTGGTGTGGTTTAACAAGACGCAGCTTTAACTCTTTCCCAGCCTGCATAATCTATAGAGGTGTTTGAATGGCTAACTAGACTCACTCCAATTGAAACATTGTATGCTGGGCATTATATTGGATGTGGTACTCTTCTCAATAGTCTCCTATAGCCTGACTGAATATTTTATCTATTTCCTTTGTATTTGAAGATGAAAAAGAACAAGAAACAGAGGTTTGCATGGTCTCAGCACAAAGTGAAATAAAACATACCGTTATAATCATCATATTATGGCTTGTGGATGAGCCACAGGTCTATGCACTGAAATCAATCATGGAGCATACCTAATGCTCCTCCACATGATATTGATATTTTTAACTGCAAGATTGAATGAAACTGAAATATTGGACGTGACAGCATGATGAAAGCAAATAATTATACCATTACACGGTCAATTCAATTCACACAGAGACATCACCACTGAGACTGATTATCCAGGAGTGATTTGACTGTTCATAATGAATCCTTTTGGATTTCATTGTAAACAAAAGGGAAACTATTTGCACTCAGGAGGGATGGATTGGTTCATCTCCTTTGTAAGCTTACTGGAAATCCAAGGGCATCTGTTTTCCACCTGTGACCTTATAACATTTATGGATGGGTCTTTCTCAGCATCCCTTACTGGCGCCCTAGAAGAGCTCAAGAAGTTTTGCCAAGATACTGAAAGAACATCTGTCTTCATTTGATATGATGCAATTTCAAAATAATTATGAGCACAGGTATTCAGATGAATGAAGTGTACACAGCATAAACATCTTAAAACAAGTGAAAACTGGCAGTGGTCTGAGAGGGGAGTTTATGACAACAAATTAGGCTACTTGTTAAGATGGACAATTTCTTTTCCAATCCTATCAGTTGGAAAACAAACACGCGGTCTGAAATTCCCCATATTTATGAATGAATGTGTCTTATCTAGTCATCATGCAGTAGTAGCCTACCATTCCTCTATCTCAGACTCGGTCGATTCATTTGATTTTCAAATGACGAATTGGACAGCGTCCCCTATAGGGCAATCAACCGGCACCGTCCAGTTGCGCACGACTTGATGACATCAATGGAGACGAGGGATCCTGAAAAATGACTACAGCGTTGGTGTGACGCCAGTGACCAGTGAGTATAAATGGTGAGACGCAAAGTTATCTGCTCATGCCTCTAGTCTTGGCCTTTACGGGTCACCAAGCACTGTGAGAAGCAGAGAGCAACTCTTACCACTACCGGCGGTGCGCACAACAGTGACTGGGAAAGAGGAGAATTTGGAAAAAGTAAGTCTGGCTCACTTCATATTGAATGCTTATACAATACAAACATGTCTAGGCTATCTTAACCGACTGTGTTGAAGATAGAGGACAGGCACTGCTACATGGGTGACAGGATAAGACAAATTCATTCTTTAATATATAGATTTAGACTGCGCCATTTGTTTTCCAGCTAGTAGGATTGGAATACCCAGCACTGCAGATAATGATCATTTCATTTGTTTCCAGTGTAGTTTCACTTGTTTCAGGAATTTTCTAGAATTATTTTGAAACAAGGTAGGTGACTCTGCTAATATCCAAATAATGGCACTTCTTAAATTATTAAAACAGGTTGCTTTGCTTTTGAAACAAGTGAAATGATCTCACCCCATTAGCAGGGTTTTTTTGCCACTTGTTTTAATAAATATACAATTTTAAGTCTCGATGCCAGATTAAATGACTTGTAAATATACTTATTCATGCAGTGTAGCCTATATTTCTACTTAGTCCACATTGGTCCCTATCAATTTCATTTAATTGTATGTCATATCTTACCCATCGACCATAATCTTTTTTTTATCAACACAGGACCAACTAAATTACCATGAAGTCGACGTGTCTGCTCATCCTGGCTTCTCTAACGGTCTGCAATTTAGCGGTGACTGGAGGACAGGGTGTCCCCGTTGAGGAGGAGACGGGGGACCGCAGGACCATAGACGACATCATACTACAGAGAGCACAGACTCTCCTGTTACGGACCATTCTCAAAAAGATAAAGGATGAAGATGGAAGAAATGGTGCGTAAAATACATGCTTGGATCAGCACAATTACAATGAGATTCTCTCTAAATTAAACCAGAAGCATTCATTCTAGCATGTAAACTGTGACATGAAATGTATAAACAAATGCTTTATTTCCTGTCATTAAATTACAATGAACATTGTTTTTCAGAATTATATTCCCTACTGCTACAATTCAACAACTTATTACGTATAATATTACGTATAACGTATATCAATAACGTATTTGTCTAATGTTTCAGCCTGACAGAGTCTTTAATTGAAATGGAAAAGAGGCTCCAAGCTTAACAATTTGGCGAGATCCTAGTGCGCTTCACGCCTAGTTTGACATATTTTCCCGCTAGATAATTACAAATTAAGTAATTGTCCATGAATTTTATTCCAATTAAAAATGTTGTTTGAATTACCAGCTACACTCAATTGGTATGCGTAATATACGCACGGCGTAGATACTTGTGAAAGATGGGGAAAGACATTTTTGCAGTGCAGGCGCATTTAAAGTGGACTTGCGACTTCTAGTAAAAGTAGTAATCTAAGTATACTCTGTTCAATTCTCCAGAGGGATTTTCCTCTCAACCAGAGTGGGTAACAAAACGACAGCATCCCGGTAAGAGGTACAACGAGGACTTGGAGAAGCGGCAGCATCCAGGGCGGAGAGAAGAAGAAGAGGATGAAGACTACATGGATGTTCAAAAGAGACAGCACCCGGGCAAACGCGAAGATGAAATGGACTCGTTCATAGAGCTCCAGAAAAGGCAGCACCCGGGAAAACGCTCGGTCATGGGACAAACTTCTGAAAACCACATCATGTTCCTAGGTGAACTTTCAAAACGACAGCACCCAGGCAAGCGTTACCTGGTGTTGCACAGCAAACGCCAGCACCCAGGTAAGCGCCACCCTGAGGCTGAGGATGGGGATGGGGACGGGGATGGGGATGGGGATGTGGATGCGGATGGGGACTTCCAAGAGTTGGAAAAGCGTCAACATCCCGGAAAACGGTTTTGGGATAACTCGAGTCCGGATTTAGGCACAAACAGTCCATGTGATGTATTGGACCCTACGAGCTGCAGCAAGACCAGCTTGTTGCTCGACTTTCTAGACAACATTACCAAGAGTCGTGCTGAGGAGAAGAGACAACACCCGGGTAAAAGGTTGGCACCCGAGGAGGATTTGGTGGAGGAAGAGTAGAGCAATCAAAAGAAGGTCTGGTGTACGTAAATACTGCTGAAATGTAAACAATTAAATGTGTAATTTAATACACCATGATGAATCATTTCAAAAACTTAATCAATTTACATTATGACACCTTAACACCACAGTCATTTTATTTGGCAGACGTTTTCGAAACATATACCCCTATAACTATAGACTCGACCACCTCCTGAATGTGTGATTTATTTTAAAGCACTGAAAATGCGTTTGTTCCCTTGGAGAGCTTGTGCGTAATTGTGCACTAAACCTGAAAGTAGAGGCGCTCATTTGGATTGATATCAGTAGAAATAACCTGTTCATAAGAGGGCGTGGCCTGTGTTAAACTGCGATAGTTATTATTCCTTTTGATTCAGTGGAATATGCTGTCATCCAAGATCAAGGATGAAAGCATTTGCCATATTGGCTTTGGCGATGTAGCCTCTGTGATGCTAGAGACGCTTGCCAGTATACATGCTCCAACTGGAAAAACACTGAGGTTAGGCTATATACCCATCCTCCTAGGTGGTTACGTTCAGAGTTATAGAAACGAAATCCATAGTTAGATGTATTTATTTATTTTCAACTTATATAAAATATAATTAATACCACAGCAAATAAAGTGTGTCATTGATTATTTTTTTACACAAACATTATTGCATGGATTCCAAGTTTATTTCGCTTATTGCTGTAAATTGTATTTTACCTTTGCCTTAAAGCCTATCAATAATTTTGTTGTAAAATAAAATGCACTGGTAAAGATTTGTGGCCTGCACATGACATTAGTTGCAGAGAGTGATGAGAGAGTGAATGCATATACGCAAAACTACATAGCCTTCAAGCATTGTAAAAGCCTATTCAACTGTTGCTTCAGTAAGCACACCCAACAAGGCCAAGGTATAGTCCAACAGAGCAATAGCCCCATCTCAAATGATTATTTCAAATCAATTAGAGACAGTCTGTGTCAGGTACTCTCTCCTCAGTTTAATTGGGTTCATTTCATCAATGCCATGGGAGCAGGTGCCCACAACATTGATCAATATGCAAATGTTTCACCAAGCACACAAGTTAGATAGAAACTTAGTGCAATCCCCAATTGTAGACTACCTTGAAACCACCCACCCACCCAAACCCACTACAGTGCTAGTGCCCAGTGGAATAGCACAGTCAAACCCATAAATTGTACAAGTATAATTTCCATTTATAAGATGGGCCTAAAAGGGAAAATAACTCATAACATAATATCCCAAAGCATAACTCACTGGAAAAGTAGACAAGCCATTAACCCAGAGCTTTTATGATTTCATGCCTGGTCTCCAGCTTGTCTGAAATACCTGAAGGACAAATGGAGTTACATTAAACTGCATAATGTTATGTGGGTAAGAACTGTTTAAAGACAGTCCCTTGAGAGCCTCTTACAAAGATGATGCACTTGGTGGCCTTGTCTTTCATGCTATCTACATGTATTTGTCTGTGTTTTTAAATGGATCATATACAATAAAATAAAATCCCTCGAAAATATGAAATTGTGTGCAAATACGACCCATTCCAGTGATGTAATTATAATTAAACCTCATATGAAACATGATCTGTCCCTCATTCTGTCACCCCACACACACACACACACACACACAACAACAACAACAACAACAACAACAACAACAAAGCACATGCTCAGAAATGAAATAGAAAAGGTGGAGTAGAGAAATTGGAGGAAAATAATGATAAGAGGGAAAGAAGGAAAATGTATTTAAGTGAATTGGTGGATGAAGGAAAGGAAGGAGAGATGAAGGATAGATAGAAGGAAGGAAAGGCAAATGTATAATGAAACAGAATAGGTGGAGTAGAGAAATTAGAATATGCAGGTAAAAAGTATTAAGGCGGAGCAGAAGAGTCAGGGAAGGGGAAAATATGTAAGAAGAAATGACATGCAGGGGAGATGGGCACGTAAGACTAGTAGGAAAGAAAACGAATAAAAGAAACAATTGAGAGGATAAGCACATTGGTTTTAAGAAGAATATATTGAGTTGGAAAGGAAATATAGATTGAAGGAATGCAGACTTTATTTCTTCACGTGTAGACCCTTTTAAATTGTGTGTTCATGGTTGTAACCCTAACTGTTTTGGTAAAGAATCTCTCAGTCGAGCAAAGCTGACACTTAATCATAACAAATTATATCAGCAACTATAACAACTAGCCTAATTAATTTTAATTAAAACCCTAACAATATGTACCACCTTAATGCGTAGTCATTAGTTCTGCTAGAGGTCATGTGAGGTGTGCAAATGCAGGAAAGTACTTTTAAATTGCCAAAGACCCCCGCTACAATTCTTACAGTCCCACAAGTCTACTATAGCACTTACCGTACTCGTTTCGTGCCGTTTGTCCCTTTTCCCGTGCCATACCGACGGTATGCTAATCACCTGACTAGGCAGGGCTGCTACGCTGCAGCTGGTGATTTCGAGCTGTCAAGCGAATCCAAACTGCCAACAACACAAGTATTGTTTGGTAAATTTGTAAGTATATATGCTGCCTTGGATTAGTTGGTTCTCAGGTAGTTGTTGTAGTCGGTGAAACATATTTATCTCTGTAATGTTTAGCTACAAGATAGCAGAAACGTTTGCTAAAGCTAGCGAGCCTTTCAGTTAGCATTCTTTAGCTAAATGTCTGATGTGTGTTAAGTGTCTGTTCAGTGTAACGGTAACTTAGCTACCTAAAGGGATAGACATTTGATTGTTAATAAGTGCATTCGACACTTTAATGAAAATTTGCACACTCATAGTCACCTCACGTCAGCTATGTAGCGTAATTTCTACAGTTATTTGGACAGCTGCCTCAGTAAACTGTGCTTATGTTGCGGATGGGATAACTTAACTCTTAAAGAGCTCGCTTAACATTTAAAGCCTGGTTTCATTTTTTATGTGCATATAATTCAAGAAAACCTCACAAAACAAGAAAAAAAAAAAGAAAACAAGTCACCACATTGATTTGCTGACGTCTACAGTTAGTAGTTGTGCAACTCCACAGCTCAGTACCCAACATGGATAGGCAACTTTCTACGCGTGAGCCGGGGCGTGCCCGCTTTACTCACATATGAAAGCATCATTATATAATATTTAATACTATTTATGTTGTAATAAATCTAATTATATATTTTACATTTACCCACATTGTATCTAAATGCAAAAGTAAATGAGAACATTTGGGCAAGCTAGGGATTCATTTATGGATTCATTTATGGTTAGGAATGTCCATTTGCCTCTTCTACCACACCACTCTTCTGAGCTTAGTGTGTATCCTATGTGTAGTAGTTTAAATCATCACCTCTGCTTTGTTCTGACCCTAATCACCAGGCTTTTCTTTGGTGCAATGGAGCTGATGATGGGTGGGCTGCACACCCAGTGGCATGTGCAATGAAGCAGGATCCCGCCAGCATTTTTTCTCTCCAGTCCTGCACCACAGCCTACCCCTGTCATGGCCTCCAGCTACCCACCCCCCTTTGAGGGCACAGGGGAAGTGAAGGAGGGCTTTCTTTGCCCTCTGTGCCTGAAGGACCTGCAGTCATTCTATCAACTCCAGGACCACTATGAAGAGGAGCACTCTGGGGATGACCGCCATGTTAGGGGACAGCTCAAAAGTGAGTCTTGCCCATGCATAGAATTTTCCTCTTTTCCCAGTCTCATTATGTTCCAACAGCATCTACTCCTCTTATATTACACAATAACAATTATATCCACAAACAAATTAGGTTCACTGGTTGCCTCACAGACATCTTTGTGAAGCTGGTTCCTATGGTCATGGGAAACCTGTGACTTTTCCAGGCCTGGAAATGTAATGTAAAGTATAAAAACCCAAATCAGAAATTTCCTGATTAGTATTGGTCCTAAATGATAGTTGTAGCCAGAAATAAGACCTGGGACATTCAGAACAGCTATTCAATGTGACATTCGCAAAGCTGCATGATACAAAGTAACACCCTTGGAAAAGAGGAACATGTTAGTGGACCAAATATATTGACGGGAAGAAGTAGCAACATGTGACATTGCAGCTTCTCAAGTTAAGCAGGGACAATGGATGAAATAGGAAGGGGATAAGATGTGAAGATGAAGAAGCTTAGCCTGAAAGGGCTTTGGAATATGGAGGCTTGTAGGATTAAATTAATTACTGGAGCAACATATGAATTGCTGTCACCACCTCAAAACCTCAACCAGTGGCTAGTGATAAACAGCAGCACTTAGTCATATCCTGTCAGTTTGCAAAGTTAATCTTAAAGACGATGCACTTGGTGGCATAATAAAGTATTGAAGTCCCTGGCAGAAGCAAACAAACCAAAATTAATCCTTTACTCATTATGAGAGTGAACCCTATGCATCAAATTGTCTTTGTACATGAAGATGAACAAGTCTGAAAGGATTATTAATGAGTAGTAGTGTTGGGTGATTGGACAAATACATCAGAGATCAGCAATGGCCTGAATCCATCACCGGTGGAAATTCCCTTGCTGATTTATGTTTTTTTTTCTTCTACTTAAATTACCTTGATCTTGGGGAATTTCAAATGTAGCCTAGTGCAAGACACACAGTGACGGAAATTATGCTTAAGTTGAATTAAAATGTTGGCTGCATAGAAGGTAGCCTAAACACAGCAAACATTTCATAGAGCCTTCCTCAGGTTGTGCTAGTTTTGTCCCTGTATGTGCTTCCCTATTGAGTGTCTTGTGCTACTGCTTCCTAATGGCAATACACTGCAACCTTATAGTTAGGTGGGCACAAGTTAGAGCAGATAAGACATACATAGGACCGCAATTTATAGTCCCACTAGACATGGTTAACACCTGCCTGACCTGGTATTGTAATCCAACACTATCTATTTACTTTAGAGTTGGCTGTGCCATGGGGAGATGCAGTAGATAAGGCATATGAAAAGAAAGAAGCATATATACACTGAGCTAGTAGCTGAGGCTGAACAGTGAGGCTGGATACAACCTGTGGAAGTTTGGTGTAGCCACATTCACTAGTTTACCCTGGAGGTTAGGGATTTGTGGTCAAGGCTTGTGTCCTTTCTTTTCAGCAAGAGCCATTGACAGCTCATTTTGGCTGGCTCAGAAGCTACCAGTGGCCCTGGTTGAAAAGAAAGGACAAAAGAACAAATGAAAGGTCTTAATCACTAAAACAAGAGTTTATGAATCATGTAATGGCATAGTCATACACCATCCTCAGCTCCTGGTATGATTGTTTTAAATACTTACTACTGTTTGCTGATACAATTCAGTTTGTGAACTGCAGAACAGGCTCAAATGAGCCATTCTTTAGTCTTTTATTTGTTAGTCTTTGATTATCGGTGTAAATTGGTTTCTGAATTGAATGTGTTGTTTCAAGACAGTAGGGTCAGACGTTCAGACGTTATTGGGTGAGCTGTTGTGGACTAGGTGTATGGCTAAGTGTGTGTGCATTGTCAAGGAAACTTAATGTAGATGAGTTTATCCCTGATTATTACTGAAACCAGATTTGGTGCAGTTTGGTTCTGGGTTGCCAGAATATATTGTTGAGCCTTCTAGATTTGTTCTGGGCCTACTTCAATGAAACATAGTAACTTGAGCAGCCCAATGACACATCCACTCTCACCCTCTTTCCTGTAACATGGAAGCCAATTTTCTCCACAGGGACTTGCCTTAAATAGCACAAGGGACAGTTACATCAGCTCATGTGCATAGGTTAATGTCACATAATTTCTTCTTAATTTCCCCATTTGGAGTAAATTGTGTGTCTCATTTTCTTGATGCACAGGTTTGGTTCAGAAGGCTAAGAAAGCCAAAGACAAGCTGCTGAAGAGGGATGGAGAAGACAGACCTGATACTGGCAGTTATGAGTCTTTCTACTATGGCGGAGTGGACCCATACATGTGGGAGCCTCAGGAGTTGGGTGAGACTGAAACGCTGTACTGTAAAAGTTGTGAAAGTAGATTCCACTCCACTGTTTGTTTTTTTTGCATGAGCATCCATTGTCTTAAATACTGCTAGGAAATATTTTGAGGGCCATTTAGCAGCGAAAGTGAATCTCTCTAATGTATTAGACTGATGGTTGCCTTTGCCTTTGTCTTTGTAGGAGCAACCAGAAGTCACCTGGACTTGTTCAAAAAACACCGGGCAGCCAGGATAGACCACTATGTCATTGAGGTCAACAAGCTCATCATCAGACTGGAAAAGGTGTGGTTGTAACTGCAAATCACATTTACACCACGATTTTCCATCCACTGCTATGGAAATTTGATTTAAGGCTAGCTGACAGTACCAGCTCATTTACCATGAAAACTGTTGCTTTTCAGCTGACATCTTTTGACCGGATCAATTCAGATGCGGCCAAAATCAGAGGTTTGTCCACATTGTGTTTTCATTGAAAATGATACTTGTGAACTGTATTCATTCAATATTACAAACAAATGAATGTTCGACCCTCTTTATAGCGATAGAGAAGTCTGTCGTGTCATGGGTGAGTGACTCTGATGTCCCGTTCTGTCCTGACTGTGGGAACAAGTTCAACATCCGAAACAGGCGGCACCACTGCCGTCTCTGTGGATCCATCATGTGTAGGAGGTGCATGGAATTTGTCCCCTTGCCATTGGCTTGTGAGTATAAACAAAACCATAGCAAAACACATGAAATCAAGAAAAGTCTGGTCCAGGTTAAGTAAGCTTTCTGCCATATTTATCCCAGCACTGTCTCTTCTCAGATAAGCTAACTAGTGGGACACGGGAGGCCCTGTGTGCTCCTGGAAGCCCTGGCCAATCCCAGTCCCCTCCAGCAGGGGCCGGTGGCAGTGGGATGGGCTCCAGGAGAGGCAGCATCAGCAGCCTGAGCAGCGTAACCTCCATGCTGGAGGAGAAGGATGACGAGAAGATTCGCTGCTGTCACCACTGCATGGACACACTGCTGAAGAGGCAGCAGAAATTGGATGAGAAAGACCACATGCCTGACATAGTCAAACTTTACGAGGTAGTTAACTGAAACATCACCTATTTATTGAATGGACCATTACATTGTTTACAGTCTGCCTATCCTTCTGTTCCCCATAGTAGCACAGTTTGTTCTTACTCAGTGTTTCATTTCATAATAAAATCAAGTCTTGAATTTACTTTGTTGTATCCTTCCTGTCGTTTGATCTTTTTCTGTTGTGGTTTCCTGCCATTCACTGGCTCATACCTTGTCTTCCTGTCAGAGGCTGAGGTTGTGCATGGACAAGGTGGATGAGAAGGCTCCAGAGTATATCCGAATGGCTGAATCTCTCAAGTAAGCCCCATCAATTATCAGTCAAAATTTATTAAACATTACTGATTTGAGGGTGGTTTTCTTTAATATGTGAGACTGCATTGATTATTATCATGGCTCTTTCATAGTGCCGGAGAAACCACATACAATCTTGACACTGCTGGCGGACTGAGAATGGAAGTACAGAAATACTATGAACTAATCGATGCACTAAGGTAGATGTTAGGTCTGACCAAGTTTGAACAGCATTCTGTATTTTGCCAAGTATTGCAAGTTTTTACAGAGATTAAATTAAGTTCTGTGTATTCTTGTCAGTAAGAGGATTTTAACACTGGGAATGAAAGAGGATCCACCACCCCATCCAAAGACCCTCCAGCTACAGAGGATGATCCGCTACACAGCCACCCTCTTTGTCCAGGTAAGACCTGAGTCAGATAATGGTCAGCATCTGAATGAGATGGAAAAAACAATGAAGATATCTTATATTACCTATAAAGACAAATAGTTCCAATTGTGTCCCTA
Source organism: Gephyroberyx darwinii (assembly GCA_900660455.1). Lineage (NCBI taxonomy): Eukaryota > Metazoa > Chordata > Actinopteri > Trachichthyiformes > Trachichthyidae > Gephyroberyx > Gephyroberyx darwinii. Next base: position 10,827 of record CABFOQ010021602.1, on the reverse strand, counting down.
CTCTGTCTAGCTATAAACCTCTTTCCCTCCCTCCTCTCCCGGAATTCACCAATTCTGTCAATTGTCCTCCCTCTGATAGGAGAAGCTGTTAGGTCTGATGTTTTTACCCACTAAGGAAAAGTATGAGGGGCTGAAAGAAAAGAGGAAACAGGAACAAGAGAAGAGACTCCAACAAGAGAGACTGGTAAGAAGGTGTACACATATTATTGTTCACTAATATTATTGTTCAAGTTACCAAAAGTGTACATTTTGTGGTCTCCTCTGCTCAACAGGCTACCCAGGAGGTCCTGAAGAGGAGACAGGAGTCTGAGAAAAACCGTCCAGCTGCCAGTACCAATGGAGAGCTGCCGAAGGCCCCTAGAGCCCACCGCATTAGCAAGGCTGGTGGATGGCTTCCCTCCTCAGACTCCCTCCACACACGCAGCGAGCAGGAAGACCCTCTGCTGCAGCAGATAGACAACATTCAGTCATTCCTACGTCAGGCACGGGAGGCCCAGCGGACAGATGAGGTGGCCATGCTGGAGGAGAACTTGCGTCAACTACAGGATGAATATGACCAGCAGCAGACCAGCCTGGCCATCGCTCTCTCTCAGAAGCTGGCTGAGGAGGAGAGCTTGCAGCAGGAGGAACTCCATCGACTGGAGGCCCGGGAAAGGGAGGAGAGGGAGCACAGGGCCCCAGCTTCAGGCTCCAGCCAGCCTTCCTTCACCTGGGAAAGCACTCTGGACTTCAGCCAGGCAGGGAGTTTTCAGGGAGAAGATGACGATGCAGCAGATGAACTGACCCCTAAAGCTGAGAGGAGCCCCCCATCTTTAAGGGCTTTCCCTGCTCTCACAGGCCAGGAGGAGTCACCCCCCAGGTTGAGGAGCTTAGGGGGGCATGTAACTCCCCCTAGTGCTGAAGGACAGAACAGTGCTTCACTTAACCCCTTTGATGAAGCGGGCTCTACTCCTATTGAGGAGGATCCGTCCAATCCCTTCTTTGAGGAAATCCAGAAGGAGCACCAAGAGGTGACCAATGGAAAGAAACAGTACAACCCCTTTGAGGAGGAAGAAGAGGGTGAGCAGGACGGGCAGGCTGGGACCATACCTGGCAACCCTTTTGAGCAGGAGGACGATAGTGACACAGGCAACCCTTTCATGGAGGCCTCTGGGAATTCCCCAGGAGTCTCAACAAACCCTTTTGAAGGGAAGGATGAGGAGGAGGCTTTACCAGATGTTGACATGATAGAGGAGGAACTGCTACTACAGCAGATTGACAACATTAGGGCCTACATCTTTGATGCCAAGCTCAACAGTCGTTTCGATGAGGTGGAGCTACTGTCAGAGAACCTGAGAGAACTACAGCACACTCTGCAGGAACAGAAGAAAAAACATTGACACCTTCCCCTCATAAACCCCCCACTTATCTGCTACTTACAAGGTTGTCTATCCAGTTCTATAAGGCTAGCTCACTTTAATGACTAATGAGCCCACAGGTTGTGGTTTGGGTGAGGTCAGCTGCACCACAGAAGCACTAGGCTAGTCCTAAAATTAGACATGTACTAAATCTCAGTAGTCTGGAGTGACTCCCTTCATTTGCAAGCACTGCAGGTAAAAGTTAATTTGTAGAGGATGTTAGCAACTGTTGATTCCACTGCTGAAGTTAACCCTAGTTTATCAGTGCAAATGGAGACAATGGAAGACTGCCACCTAAAGGATAAATCCTGTTATTTTCATGGGGTAGACAAATGGTTCTTTGAGTTGAGTGTAGACTATGGTCTTGGTGAAATTGGACTACATGATTTGTACTCTTGTACTTTGCCATTTAAAAAGTGATGATGATGACAAATAATGAGGGCTACTGAAGCATGTCTCAACCCTCATGATCAAATAATCTTAAATCATCAGCAAAACTTTGTTTTATGCTAAATTACAGATTTTAGAGACATCTGTAAGTGCTTACTAAAATTGTGTCGCTGTCAATGTGACTATTACCAAAGGATCAAAACATGCATTGCAGTTTCAGTTGGGCTCAGGCAAAAGAACCATCCAACAATTAAACTACAAATAAATTGAATTATCCTTTAAAACTATTGAGATATGTTCCACGATTGAGCAGTTGAAGGATATTGACCATGAAATGCATTGTTAGATATTAATAGTTTATCACATACTTAAATCACTAATCCAGTCACTCACACTGCTTGGACGTGTATGACCCTTTGTTTTAATAGATATGTATGGCAAAAGCACAAGGCACACTGTATACTGGATCAGGTCGTTGCAATTGCTCCGGTTATGTGGCTGTCAGACCCACCGACAGGATCTTTATGATGGTGAGATCACAAGGAAATGTTTTTAATCTTTAACCGTACTCCTAGTTAACATAGACCATATCCATGACAGGATTGCATTAGAACAGTAACTCATAAGATGTTGAGTGTTTTCATTAGTAACAGTTTGCCGTGACAGCTGTTCATTTCCATGTCAATGAAAGTTGCCATTTTTACTAAACTGAACACAAACTAGCATGTGCTAACCTGTTCGTGTTAGGCTACATTCTGTCTGTGTCCTAATGCATGTTTCAGGAGAAATCCTACACAAGGGGTTTGGTTCATTTATCACTTTTGGTCTCTGCTCTGTGTCATGGGTGGCCTTTGCCTGGCTGCATTTTAGACCTTTTATTGAGGAAAAAGTGCATGGTAAATGCCAGTGAGCCAAGAGAACCAAAATGTTTTCAATATCCTGTTTGGCGACCCCTACAGGTTGTGTTCTTATTCTGTTTACAGTGGTACTCTTGTTCCAGCAAAGCACAGGATAAATGCATTAGCCTAGCTTTTAGTAAGGTTGCATGATTCATGTGTTCATGGTGTCTTTGTGAAGTGCTATCTAATGCTGGTCTTTCTGTGGAGCCAGTGGCCAAGGCTGGCTAGTTTCCTGCTCTCTTGGTTCTTATAAATGATACTGATAAAGGCTGGGATCTCTGAAAACATCTTTTCTTCTTGTATGCTATCTTCCAAATCCTGATCCAAATGTAAAGCATGTTATCTTTTCAATAGTTTGATCTAGGAAGTCGACATTTCAGTACTGTTGTAAAACTGATTTAAGAGTCACTCAGTACTTATGAACATACCAGCCACCCCTACTGTGGCACATCATAGGCAACATGAAGACAACAAACGATGAGACAAGAATTCATTAGAATCCTGTGGCATATGCTAAAATGATCCCCATCTTTTAACTCGATCCTCCAAATCCTTAGATCATTTTGTTAAAATATTAACACTAAATAAATACAGTACCAGCAAGTATTATCACTCACAGCGCTGCCAAGTCTCTTGTTATATACATCTGAATGTAATTGTGCTTTCTTTTCATTCTGAACGTCTGTTTCTGTTTGTAGACAAAGCAGTATTGTTGATCATGCACCACTAACCTTTGTTGTAACTATTAACATTTTTAAGCAAAGCAAGTGACATAAATGGTGTATTGTGGCAAATGTGAATAACTTCAGTATCTTTTTAATGTTAGCTGTTCACTTTGTTACATGTGGAAGCCATTAGGTCAAAACATCTTTGCATTAAAGAGCTTTTATTGCTAAATTAAAACAAAGTCTTGGACACTAAGACCTTGATCAGACACTATTCATCAACTTTAGAAGACTCCATCTCAGCACTAATAAAAGGTTGTCTGTAGTAAAATGTGTGATTGACTTCTGAGTGTAAACTATACACAACACTGATCTGAGATCATTGACATCCCATCAAAGGATCTTGGATGCAATTATTCAGTATTTTGATTTCCCTAATGTTGGCATGGAGCCAAAAAGTAGCCCAGTAAATGCCCAAATGTCAGCATCTTCTGTTGGTCTGAATGGCCTCAGTCCAGCAGGCCACCATCTTTAAGCACACAGCATTGTGCGGCACACTATTTACAAAAAAGAAAGTGAACTGCCAGTCTTTTTCAATTACATTAATGTACAAAAATCAAACATACATAATGTCATAATATTGCCCACTGAGTCAACCATTGTCTGCTCTTGTCAGCCTCAGTCCTGTGAAGCTGCCATCTGGGCACGGTATTTGCCAGTCATCTCTTTTGGCAGTAGCGTGGTGCCAGGGCAAGGCACCTGGCCCTCAACCTCACAGATACACTCCTTCAGACAGTACTTCTTTGGACCAAAGTTGGCAGGGTTGGAAGCTTCCATCTTGGCCTCTGCCTGCAAGACTTCTCTGTGAGCAGGGTAGAGAGAGCAAAAAAATAAAACAGATCATCCACTACAGAAAGTGTGAACTGGAGATGAAAATAATGCCAAATGCATTCCAAGTTTGAATTTCTCCAATGTCATTACTTAAGTGTGATCACATAACACCTGACGCCTCAACTTGTATGTCTGAATTAAAGAGAAGACCTTTATGCTTTTCCTAAGGCCATTTATAATCATTCACATCCATGGAACTTGAAACCAAACCACCATCACAGATATATGGCCGTGGCAGTTTAGTCATGTACACAGTCATGAAGTATGGTGCCACGTTTATTAGTAACTGAGAATGTCTTACTCTGTTTTGCCAAGAATCTTCTTCACATGTTGTGAAATTAGTTTATGGTCCTTCCCTTCCACATCCACAAGTACCTGCTCCCCATCATCTGCATGAGAGAGAGAGAGACAGGTCAGCCCAGTTCACACCTCACTAGAGGCATTATCCAGTACAGACCCAAAGCAAGGCTTCACTACCCACCTAGGTAGAATTTCAGGAAGGGTGACGGCGTCATGTTCTTGAACATTGCTATTTGAACCCATGGGTTTTTATACTGGATTTGAGGAACATTGAAGAACACAAACTTTCTGCAAAGCACAAAGAGAGGTGCACACATTAGGAACATTTAACGTCATGCATTAACATAGCCAGTTGCCTGACTTTTCTCTAGAACAGTAAATCTGCGAAAAGCCACTTTCAAACACGAGTGATCTTAACAGTTACACAGCAATGTTGTGGTAAATAGAAAGATGGGTAGACTATGACCTCCAACCACCGATGGCCATAGCAAACAACAACCAAGATATAAATTAAACAAAAGTCCATAATATTTTCAGAAAAGCATTAATTTATTTTTTTAATAATTCACATCGGTTTGTGATCTTAATACTTACTATTATGCACACTATACATTTACATTATATAGTTTTATATCAGACTAAAACTTGGGTTCCTTTCTATTCCCCAATTTAAAGGTAGGTAGAGAGTTTGGGTGGCTTCATCAGCTAACGTTAGCTAAACTGTCACTGACCTTGCTCCATCGCTGAGCTCTCCATGTGTGTTGTAATTCACCGTCATGATCTTCACTCTGTTTTTAAAGATGATATCGCCTTTCTGGAGATACTCTAGTGTTCTTCTGATCGGAAACCTTCCTTTCATAGGCATTTTAAAGTCTTTATTTACACGATATCATCAGAGATCTGTCTATGGACGCACAGCCCGTGGCGACGAGTCCCGTGTTGATGACGTTTGTCAAAGCCTTATCAACTTGGCAGCCTGGTACTTGTAGTTCTTTGCGATCAGGATGTCCATGCTGCATATGGTCATATGCTATCCTCAAGTGCTCCTTGTAAGCTCCAACTTCCGACATCGAAGTCGCAAATGCGAGTTGTCACGCATTCAAAACCTTTGGTCGGGTACAATAAAATTGACCCCAAGACAAAAGGCTGATGTTTTATTTTAGGAATCAAGCAGCAAAGTGCTACTTGAAGAGGAGAAAATCCATGTCAGGCAATGTGTGAAAACTTACAAGTTAAACAAAGTGAAATAGAAACATCCATTATCCATCTGCTATTGACATGTGATGCCAAAAACATAGGGTAATAAATTACATCATTGTTGCCATCCATTATTGAAAACTGACTTTCCCTTTGTTGGGTTGTTTATGTGCGTTAATTTTGTAATTCCAGTATTTCTGCCAGCACTTGAAGGCAACGATAGAAATAGACAAAGAAAAACACTCTAATTATAACACATTTTCAGCATGATTAGACTTAGTCATGTCTTAATGTATGAATAATTGTTTATTTGTTTTGTAACAGTTTCTGTGGCTTCAGAGAAGCCAGCCTCAGAGAATGGAATGCCGATACAGGAGCACAATTGTGAAATACATTTTTTTATATCTTCACTGATGTGAGGTAGAAAATGTATGGTTGTGACAAACTAGAGCAAAAATGAATGTTGTTTGTATTATTATTCCATCACAATTTTTGAAGAAATACATTTCACATGAGTGAACAAGTACATGTACATTTATAAAATTTCAACCATAGGATACTCAATCCACAAAACTGAAAAAAATCCCCTTTCAGGTCTAATATCCTCTAATATGGCAACTGCTCATGGTTAGCATTTTAAAGCCACAACATTTAAATCAACATTTTTCATACAGCATTTAATAAAATGCATTTAAGCAACTTCATGCACTGCAATGCACTATAAAAATAATAATAATAATGCTCCTTATTAGGGCAGACAGTGACAAGATTATAAAACCCCGCATAAAAACAACATGCACTCATTTTAATGAAATTACATGTACAAAGATCAATTCACACAAGTGCCTTTATAAACAGTCTTCATGGGTTTTAAACCCAGATATTACATTTCACAAGAACAAAATCATTTTTGACTTCTTTACATTATTATCATTCATGTTGCTGTGGATGCTGAACAATAATATGTGTAGGTAGGCCTATGCATATTTCCATGTGGTCTTCACGACATTGATACACTTGAGGCTGGTTTCCCAGGAAATCTCTGTTTTTTTAATCTGGGAAACCTGCCCAAAAGTACTTTAAGTACACTTAGTATGCAACAAGCAAATTTGTTCACAACAAATTAAATTAAAAGTTTTTAAAAAATATGTAACACAAGTTTTAGTCAGCATGAATGCAATTGAATGCCACAAAAGCTGATGTGCATTTAACAGAATACAAATGACACATTATGTGTACAAAAACAGTAGCATAGCTAAACATAAGTAACATTTCTGAACCCAAACCTCGTAGCTCATCTGATTCCCTGGAGGAAAAAACTGCTATTGATTAGTAAACATACAAAATGCAGAAAAACAAGGCTGATGCGAAACTGACACCCCTTAATGAGACTGGAGGAAAATAGCATAAAATTGATTGTCATAAAGGGAAAAGTGATGTGGTGATTGCACAGACAACATTTGCGACCATAATAACCATAATACAAATATGTTTATCTCCTAATCCAGAAAAAACTGTACCTATTCATATCCAACTCTACATAAAATCTCTGAGATATGATTCAGGAAAATAAACATGAACAACAACCAGAGGTTGGTCAATTTAACTGGCCAATTTAGCTTAACTGAATCTGTGAATCTGATTTGAATTGAAATATTAAATAAAGTAGAATGGAAACAAATATTGGTCATGTTGTAATGAGCTATGAATGCACTGTGGCAGCTCAAAACAAGATGGTTAGTCCATTAGAATACTCTGCAGATTAAGGATCGAGGTTAGTTGCGATTAAACTGAGTTAGTTCTTGTACCTGATTTATAAATTCTCTTTTCAACCATTAATATTTAGCAGTAAATAAAGAATTGTTATATACATAAGTAACTGTACACTGAAGTCTTCCACACTATAAGAAATTGTGTCAATTTTAAAATGGATAAATAAAACAAAAAACAAATGACACCAACATTTGTTTAAATTCACTGTTGTATAACATTCAGAAAAAGCCTTGCCGGGTCTTTATTGTTGAAGCCAAAAATCTCAATTTGTTAACTATGTCATTCAACACCCCAGTCTGTGCCAATGTTTGCAAAACAAACATACACTTTACGGCTTCAACATACATTTACAGTCAGTACCAAAAGGTCTTTTAGTCTTAAAATGAGACTTTTAAAATAGGTGAAATTTCCAGTCCCACACATAAGATCTCCATTTACTTGATTTTCAGATTAAGGACTGTGGACTTGTTAATACACCTATCTGATATTAGAAACATAAAAAAGCTAGTGTTAAATGATATATGTGACCAACATGAGAGCACGGTAAGGCTTAGATAAGACTAAACAACTTGAAAGGCTTGAGTCAAAAGTTCACATATGAGGAATTTGCTTGAAGTGCTATAGAGTACCACACTGTATCTCCTCCAGAAAACATTCCAAACTTCATCCTGGTTTTCCAATGCCAGATGATCTTAATCTGACTGGAATTCCTGAATGAATCCTCTACATCATGCATCATCATAAGACGAGGGGCCGCTGCGGGATGATGGACTGGGGGTCAACAGTAAACCGTTTGAGGGACAAAGGAAGTATATGAGGAAGATTGACTTATGTTTAAAAAGACAGTTCCTCTAGGTGCAGGAGTGATAGGGGGTCAGTCTGTAGGGTCAGAGTCCTGGCTGTTATACTCAGCCGTCTCCATCTTGAGGATGTAGGGAATGATGCTGTCTATAGAGACGTTACCTATTAAGCCAGTGAAGAAGAGCTCCTCTGTGATGCTTGAATTCATGAGACGCAGGGCTGGGAGACGCATCAGGATACGGGTCAGTCTGGGGAACCAAACACACAAGACACCAGAATGAAACCACCAATGTCATCTTGATATTTTTGTTTTATTTGTTTGGAAGTTTTTTTTATGATTATAAGACAATACATACATTTTAACAATATTGTTGTATCAGCAGTGTTTCTATGTATATATGTATGAATGTTTACTTACAGATCAGTTGCTAATGTTAGCTAGCAAGCCAAATAGCCTAACATTACTGTATCCTCCATAGAAGAGATCAAGGCAACTGATCTAAGGCTGAACTAAGGCTCACAGCTCAAAAGAGATATGGGATGTACCTGTAGGCATCATCTGGATAGGTCTTCTGCACATAGTCCTGCAGCTCCATCAGGGCTTTCTCCTGGAACTTCTCAATCTGGCTGTTGCTATCCAGGCCTGGGTGGTCTGATAAGTGAAACAGTCAATCCCTAACATACACAATGGTGTTTTGTCATGGTCTTTCATTCAAAGCACTTTCACTCTTCCATGGAATTTCTTTCACTTGATTTATAACATTCATTAATTGATATATTTTCTTTACCTGCTTCTTCCTATTCAGGATCACAGGGGGCTGGAGCCTATGTCAGCATGCATTAGGCAGAAGGCAGGGAAACACCCTGGATAGGTCGCCTGTCTATCACAGGGCGAACACAGATAGACTGACAATCACACTCACATTCACACTTATGGGGCAATTTAGAGTCTCTAATCTGCCTGACCTGCATGTCTTTGGACTGTGGGAAGAAACTGGAACATCTGGAGGAAACCATGCAAACACGTGGAGAACATTTAAACACCACACAGAAAGGACCGGGGCTGGGAATCAAACCCAATCCTTCTCGCTGTGAGGCGACAGTAGTAACCACTGAGCCACGATGCCACCCCAAGTCCAATATAACCTTGATTAAAAAAAATAAGTTCAGATGCTCTTCTAAACACACTCACCAGGGCTGAACAACACTATAGCCTTCAGGTAGGCATATTCATAGCTGTCTGTCTCCACCCTCGTCATGCTGTTACAGAACTCCTGCAACTTCCAGATGTGCTCCATGACCTGCTTCACTCTCTCCCCCGAAACTTTGTCTGAGATGGAGGAGAATACCCAGTTTAGAGTATGAACATTCATCATTTCATTATTTAACCTTTATTTGACCAGGCAAGTTACTTAGAACAACGTAACAGTAAACATGTCGTTCCCAATGAATGATGCAGTCTCCATCACTGTCAGTCAGTGACAAATGTGTCCCTGTTAGGCCAATCAATGTTATCATGAAAATCGGATCAAGTGGCATCTGAGATATACGTGATGAATGAACAAACAAAAAAATGAAAGGAAACCATCCATAGTCCTCCCACGATTTCATTGTGGGCGACAAAAAGCAGCTCTTTTGCGTGTGAATGTTTTAACACCTAGCTGGTTATGGTAACAAGAAAAGCAAAAATCACATTTCATCACCCCTGCTTATACATGTGCATCATGCTGTGAAGTGATGACGAGGTCTGAGGGCCATACCATCCTGGATGTTGCTTTGAAGGTGGTTGATGATGGCAGCTAGGATGGTTGACAGGTTCATCACATGAGCGCACTGAGCCAGACCCAGGGTGAACAACTCATTCCAGCAGGCTCGCACCAAGCTGGTGTTTGCCTCCTGACTGAGAGAGAGACAGAGTATTGGTCCATAGATAGTTGATAATGCGCTCTATTCTTGAACTGCTGAAAAATGTACAAACACAGAGGAGCCTGCAATGTTATTGACTACGGGTATAATTTAAGTGTCTTTGTGCCAAAAGCAATCTCACCCAAGAGCTGAGAAGGCAGGGATGGAGCGTGCCCAGTGCATGGAGAGGAAAAGGAGGCGGGATGCTGACTCACAGATGTAGTGTACATTCAGATACTCAGGCATGGGGCTGGGCATAGTCAGCTAGAGGAAAGAAGCAAAGAGAAAACAGACAAAGGCAAGGATATATCGAGGGAAAATTCCTAATTCCTTATTAAAGGAGGAGGAGACTCATACAGGTGTATGTATACAGCTAACTACCAAAATAAAGGAACTTATTTTGGTTAGTAGCTGTATGAGTTGTACCAGCCACCCCACCTACCTTAAAAGTGACATGGCTGTCTGTAAGCAGTGGCCCCTCCACCTCGATGATGGGGGTCTCCTGGTCTCGACCAATCAGCTGGATGGCCGTTCCACTGACACACTCTGACTTATCTGCCAGGCACTGTCCCATCCCGGCTTCTGGTGGGTTCAGGACTTTGGCCAGGG
>CABFOQ010021601.1:0-25527 GCA_900660455.1 Gephyroberyx darwinii | reverse complement strand
CAAGTAATCTAATCAATGTGGTCTAACTTTTCAGCAACAAATTTACACTAACTTGAATTTGACAACATCAGAGAATCTTCATGTTTTCATACCATTTTTTGCCAAGGTGTACAAGGATGCCTCATGGCGCGTGTTGAAAAGGAACACGACTCATTGGGTGCGGGAGGTGAAGTCAGTAATCGGTGTGCCTGTGTGGTGTTCAAGGAAAATAACCTCCTTTGCCGCTAACAACCACCAATTATGTGAAGTTGCAATGAAATTCTGAGGCATGAATTTTGTCATAATAGAAAGAAGTAGAAGTGTGTTGGTTTAGACAAGGTCGTCAAGGCTTTATATATATACAACACAGTGCTTTGCTGTAGATTAGAAGCTAGCTAGCTTCTATTCATGGGAAGTTGTTTCCTTGTGACCTTGTTGAGTTTTTCTGTATGATGTATGTAAAGATGAGGGATATGTGGCCCCATCTTGGCTATGTGATTGCATAGTGTCAGTTTGCTATTATAGAACTCATAGTAGACACAGTAGAGACTTTCAATGCTCTGAAAAAATAGAATGTGGATTTCTTTTCTCGTCTGAACTACCTCAGTGGAATAAATTGACCAGAATAGTCCAGGACAGAAAATTATCTTTTTCAAGGTTATGTCACTTGACATGCTGGGTCAGTGGTTTGAATCCCCACACCAACTGGGAAACTCTAGGCAGGAAAAGTGAATGACCCGTATAGTCGTCCCTTGACAGCTACCGCCGTGTTGAGCAAGACAGTTCACAGCAAATCACTTAAGCCCCATCTGCTGAAGTCAAACTGCTTGGTGGCAAACAGTAGAACAGACTGGGCAGAGTGGGACACGGGTGAAAAAGGGTATGCACGCTCAGCAAACTGTAAAGGGGGAATTACCTTAGTGCAATTCGCTGCTTTAGGCTCCAGGTCATTGAGTGTGACGAGCTCCCGGAGCAAACTGCTCTCCTGGTAGCCTCCCTTCACCCCCCGAAGCTTGAAGTAGGCTTGCGGCTTGAAGAGGATGAGCCTCAGGTTGATGGCGAAGCCAGCCATGTCGATGGCAAAGGGTCGGTGGGGGTCGAACACCGTCTTCCAACCATAGACTTTTCCTGCTGCATTGACCTTGGGTGACTCGTACCTCAAGCCGCCCACAAAGGCCACGGGCCACACTGAGACCTTCCGAGTCGATCTCATCTAGGGAGAGAGGAGGAGGAGAGGAATCAAGGGGGGAAGAGAGAGAATTACTCATCTGAGAACGTGAACATGACAGTGAAACATGTTATTTGAACATTAGAGCATCAGCTGCCTGTTAGACCAGCCTGGACGAAGGCTGTTTACAGCTGCTGCTAGAATCCATTCTGAAAGAGAGTGAATATTGACCAGCTGAGTAGCTGACAAACTGTTGGGTGAAGGAAAACCACAGGTGATAGGTGTCCTATCATGAGATGATGGGACCTGACCATCTTTAGAGAGAGTAAATGTGGACAGTGCCGAGAGGGCTTGGACGAGCTGGGCCATTACAGCTAGCCGCTGGTTGGCTGAGGAGGCTCTTGATAGGTAGAGTAGAGTAGAGCACTTCCATCCTCTTAGGCTCCTGCTTTGTCCCTTAATCTTGCAGCATCAAAAGACCTCCTCGCTGCCCTTTCAATGTCTGGCTCTCTGTGACTGTTTCTTCCATCTGGCGAAAACTGCCAGAATCATAAAAGGGAAGTTTTTATAATGAGGGAAGAAGGAGGTTTAGAAACACAGCGGAGCCATTTAATCAAACCCAGAAATAATGATGCTGTTGCTTCTGTAGTGGAAGGTCTTTTTAAAATAAAGCATGTGTGTGTGTGTGCTGTGTGCATGCATGTTTAATAAAATAAAAGCTTGTTCATATGCATGTGTAAATATGTGTATGTGTGTTTGTGCACTTCAAATGGAAATAGTCCTTTGCATCTCAGTTTCCGTATTAGATTAGTATCTGATGAACTTGTGTGCGGTCAGCTCAGGGGATCAGAGTAGAGCAGCAGAGTTTGAACAGCGTGGAGCAGGCTGGGGGCTTATGGGAATCTGTGGATTTGAGGTTTAGGGAAAACGACTGTGCCAGCCACCCAGATAAGATTTGGCGAGATATTCTATCTTAATGAGCTCTGGGTGTTAACGGGGGAAGGGAGAAAGTGTGGAACTGCGTGTGCTTGAGTGTGTCAGTGTGCTGCTAACACCTTCTACAAAGGGGGTCACGTCAACACTGTCTCCATCTCTCCTCATAGCAGCTATAATGATTTTGGGACAGGCGTTGGCCATCTTGCCCATATATTTTTTAATCTTTATTCATCTAAGGAAAATTGAACTGGAGAGTTTTCTTACAGCTCCACTCAGCGTCTTGCTCAAGGTCACCTCAACTGTACCCAGGTTTTCCCAGCCAGGCCACAATTCAAACCAGCGACCTGCTGGATGCCGGCCCACTCCAACCCATCGTACCCCAGCATCACATGCCTGCTCCCTCGTAGATATAGCTAAATCTTCCCTAAATCAGACTATCTGAAAGCAATGTCAAGAGGCTTGTCACTTTCCCATCTAGACTGAAAATGTGAAAATGAGTGTTATGCCGGCTGCCTCTGGTGGGAGTATCAGCCGGGATAAAACGGCACAAATCCCCTCTTCCGTTGGCAGCCTAGCAAATGAAAATGCAACAAAGTTCTTCTTGCCCCATTTTTGCAGATGTGATGTTTTTGTACTGATTTCTCCCATTCTCTGTGGCTGGTGTGTGTGTCTGTGTGTGTCTGTGTGCATGTGCATGTGTGCATCTAAGCTCTGTTTCCTGCTCCATTTAATGGGAGGCCTACAGAGACGGGACACCGGTGTTTCCGAAGTCAGAGTAAGCAATACAAAGAAACCTTATCTCAGATTTTGGAAAGGGAAAGAAGGCGGGCATCCAGGTAGATTCATCAGTGTTTGTGGGTGCTCTGAAGATGAAACTGAGATTGAAATTGAATTGTCGTCCATCGCTACTGTTGGAGGATTCTCTGTATTCTCTGTATGATTTCTGTCCATAGAACCGAAAGGTGGAGAAGTTGTTCAGCTCTGAGGATTCTGTTACATTTATCATCTGTCTGTGTTTTTACAGCCCACAATGAGCAAATTAAAGCTGATTGATACTAACATGATTTGCATTGCAAATGGACTTAATTTCCTATTCATCAAATTCAGCATCTCTTGAAAATACTAAAGCAAGTTCTTGATTGAGTCGATGTTCCAATTTCATGATTTCAGGTTGCTGACATTAATTCTCAGGGGCTCAAACAGTGCAGAGAAGACAGGATGAAAATAGGTAGATGCTGTACAGTAAATAGCTCTGTGGTTTGGAAAGGCAACATAAGCATTTCTTATGAAGCCTTAATAATTCATGCAGCCCTTTACAGGGATGTAGTTTAACTCTGGGAAATACATTTTTCATGAACTATTTTAATTTTCAGAATTTACAGCTGAGTCCCCTCGTATACCGTAAGCTACCTCGCTGTCGTCAAGGCATGACCTATAAAGAGCATGCATTTAGTATTTTCAGGGGTCCTGCACAGACTCTGAAGGGGGCAGGGGTGAAATTCTCAAAAGGCAATTTCTGGGCTGTCCTAGTAGTTCAGTTGGCTAAGGTGTCCACCCTGTAACCGTGACAACCTGGGCTTGAATCTGGCCTGGGAGGCTGCTTTTGAAGATCTGCTTTTAAAAACTAATTTGAGGTGAGTTTTGTACAGTAGCATGTAAATACCTTTCATGGGAGAAAATGCAATATACTTGAAGATTAGAGACATAAAATGTTTCCATACAAGATAAGCAAGTACTCAATCAGTAGTAGTATTTCAGGATTACATCACTGGGTTTATACAGAGCAGTTGGTATGGTAACATTGGTATTCTCTGTTCTATTAATAAGACTCAACGCACAACTTGTTTTTTCCCTTAAGAATTCCACTTGAAACTGTGCTAAGCCGCTGAAAGTGAAATGAGCATTTTGAGAAACACCTAATGGATATTTTGGCATGCTATTTTAAAAATGTGGCCGATTATCAAACCAAAATAAATCACACAGATAACAGTGTGAAAATTAGACAAGTGAAATAGATGTAGGCCTGGGTTTACACTAGTAGTGACTTCTCAGTTTGGCATCTCTCAGAATTTTGGCGCTATTTTCATCTGAGTGAGCTTAACATTTTACCTGCAAACATTGGCTAAGAGAAGGAGGTAAGTGTCTTATGATTTTATGGAGAGGATGAAAACATTCATGTAGCCTCAATTGATCACTGCTGACCAATGGAAGCTTTTGAGGAAAAGTAAGGCATGTGCACCAGGGTTGCATATAGTGGAAATACTGCGGTGAAAATGCCCTTCAGACTGGTTATATATGCTTTTAGCTTGTAGCTCCTCAGATGGTTTGTGACGCCCCTTTAGAGACTCTATCACAGTGTTTCAATCTGAAAAGGGCAAAAGGGTGATTTAGCCGGGGTAGTCACATGGGATTGACATCTCTTTTTCAGGTGAGCCCTGGCCAAGAAGGCAGCACACAAGAGTTTCACACAAAACTAAAAGTAGTCATAAATAAAAGCAAATGTTTCTATACATGACAGAAACATGGGGTTGTTTATCAAATTAAATCATTTAAATGTGTTTTTATGACCCTTGAATTTTGGACTTCTTCATTGTGGGCTTAATCCTTGCTAAGTGTATGTTAGTACAAATTTTAGTTGTGAAGTTGTAGCAGCAAGCTTTTATTGGTGATCTGAATTCATTTTCACTATTATATTTCATTTGCCAAGATGCTTACTGTTGGCATATAACTAGTCCTAAGCTAGTTTTCACTTGTTTATAGTTGTCACATTTTAAAATAAATTGCAATTGCTCACAATGAAAGAATTAGCTCCACTTAGTTCAATCAAGTGAAAACAGGATTGGTAAACCGGCTTGTCAGTTATCAGCATCATTCTGTTTTCGTTTTCCCTTGTCTTGTTGTGCAGCCAACACTACATGTGGTCTTAAGGTGCATGTTACTTTGAATGATCTTGTTAGCACGTGTTCAGTATGTGTTTTCCCCGAGCCCCAGCACAGCAGAGATTTCAACATTCAGGTTTATTTGACAGTAATTACCAGCTCTAAATAGACCGCAGAAGTTTCACCATGCTAAAATACATTTTTAAAAAAGAACAAAACAAACATGATGGAGCTATTTTTAGCACAGAGAGCTGTGTGCATGCTCTTTCAACCTAGTTACTTATTCTTGTTCTCAGGTCGATGAAAAATTATTCTCCCACTCTTCACCTCTCTTTCTCTCTTTCTCCATATCTCGGCACTTATTTTTCTCTTCTTCTGTGTCTCTATTGCTCTCTCTCTCTCCCTCCCTCGCTCTCTCTCTCGCTGTGTGCTGGGCCCCTCAGGGCTGTTACCCTAGCCCATAAATAGGCCTGTTGGAGGTGATGGAGGGCCTCTGAGGGAGACCGAGCACTCCAGCTGATTCCCAGAGAAAGGTAATGACAGGTCCCCGTCAATACCCAGCGCTCCATTTACTACGGCCCTGGTCTGCACTACTAACAAGACTTGAGGCTAATACTCAGAGGACCTAGACCATGTCCGCGCAGGTAATTCAACTGATGTCAAGATGGATGGCCTGATGTACTGATTACATGTTCAAACCTCTCTCCAGTAGCTCCAGATCCCCGACTACTCTCGTTAAAAATGCTTGAGAACATATTGCTAAATCCCACAATGTGTATATATACGTATACAGTATATATATATTGTCAGCAATGCTCTGAATTTCATGTATTGAAAACAACTCAAGTGTATGTAGTATCATCAAGGAGAATGCTATCAAAAATAAACTAAATATACCATGACCCAATATTTTGATCACATCACCCAGCCCCAGATACCGACTTGATCATCCAAATGGATATATGTATTATTTCACCTAGTAATATACTCTAGGTGTAATTCAGGATGATGGAAATGTTCAGTGGCAAGTGCTTTTGGTGCTGGTTTGTAAATAGGAACAATGGTGACACCTTATCCCTAGTGATGAAGAATTGTTGTGTGCGTGTGTGTGTGTGTGTGTGTGTGTGTGTGTGTGTGTGTGTGTGTGTGTGTGTGTGCATGTGCTAATTTGACAGCACACTTTTATTTACTCTGTCGAACAAAACAATGCATTTGTGTTGATTATTAGAATTGAAATACATTTTTTCCCCCCGGAATTGTTTAGACACTAAAACTGGTTTTTTTGCAAAAACACAGGAACATTTTCTGATTTTCACTCAGATTGCAATTCTAAATCGCACGCAAAACACTCCACACAATTCTGTACATTTGGCACCATCTTCATAACTAAAATCACAGCACTGCCATTCAAAATGCAAAACTGAAATCACCAATTGGCCACGTTGACGACTCACAGAGACAAACACTCGTTGCTAGATTGTTCAATTACAAATCAGAGCAGAGGGCCAAGGAGGAGGAAAAGCCTCCAGGGATCTGTCCAGAGCTGGATCCATTATGCCAGACTATACTTCCCCCGCTGTGTAGCCAGGGGGCACACTGCCTCCGATGTGGGCGAGATCCTGTTACCAGACCAACACAGTCTCATTACATTTCGTGAAATTTTGGGAGACTAGGCCAGGCGGAAAGCAAGACAGGATGCAGCATACTTTGTTTTGTTTTTTTTTGTTTTTTTTGTTTTTTTTACAGTATTTTGTTATTGTATGTGTGTGTTTGCTTTATATGTGAGTAGGCTAATAACATGATCTTATACTGTATATGCAGTCATGCTTGAAGGTTTGTGAGCCGTACAGGGGGTGGTCATTATTTCATATTAAACCTCAAATCTTGATGAAGACATCCCGAATAAAGAACATGCACAAATGCATTGTTTATTTAACGAAAACTCAGATATCCCCCCACACCTTCAATCAATAACTTTATCAGTGATGACTTGGAGTAAACGTCTCCTACAGCCACTGATCACTGTTCAGTCTCTTCATCTTCCTGGAGGGGTTTTCTCCCACTCCTCCTTACCGAACTCGACCAACTCAGTGAGGTTTGAGGTCTCACATGAACAACCGCTTCAGGTCCTGACAGCATCTCAGTTGGATTTAGGTCAGGACTTTGACTTGGCCAATCCAAAACACTAAACGTCTTCCTGAACCATTCTTTGGTAGATTAGCTTGAATACTTAGGATCATCAGCTTTAGCGCTCATACTGATGGTCTGATGTGATATTTTAAATTCTCTCCATTTGTATATTATTTGTCTCACAGTGGACTGATGGAGCCCAAATCTTTGTGCTATGACTTTCTAACCTTCACAGACTGATGCTCACTCAGAGGACCTATGTAAAAGTATGTAAATGTAAATGTAAAAAATGCATACAATTAACATTACTGACAGGGCAACAGGACTGTCGTATACCAGCACTGACCTCCTCAAACAGCTCCAGGCTGTATGTGTTATCATCATCAGCAAAGTAGACGATTCCTGCTTGGCTGCTGTTGCTGTTGAAGGTCTCCCTCAGCCAACGCAGAGCCAGGTTCCTCTGCATGGTGCCCCTTGGGATTCTGGGGTCCCGAGTGTCACCCCGCAGCTTATAGTTCCTGGGCGTCTCTACATTGAGGTGGGTGTAGTTGAGCCCTGTGTCTCGGAGTAGCCGCGTGACAAGAGGCGTTCGCCTCTGGGAGTCCTCCACCAGGATCCAGTGCAGGTTGGGCACGTGGAGGAAGGTGTTTGCCAGCCGTGTCAGCTCTGCCTTCTGCACCGGCCGGCTGTACGTGGGGGTGATGATGTGGATGGTAGGCAGCACATCGGACCAGGGCGGTGGCCGCGTGTACACATACTCTGTCCTCACCACCTCCACAATGTCCTTATCTGAGGCACAGTATTCCTTGGAGTCCTGTGCCTGGCCACCTACCTCCTTCTTGCCGTCGACACCATCATCTGCAGATTCGGGGATGAGAAGGCATGTAAGGAATTAGCACACCCTGGGGCTGCCCTTTGTATATTTGCCTCAGGTGACTTAAACCCAATGGGGGTAAAGTGTACCTGAGAGCCGGTGGCGGTGGACTGCAAGCCTCTCTGGTATGATAAAGATCTCTTTTACTAGGTGGTGACAGGCTGCAAAAAGCGGAAGCAGGCACTGTGAGAGGATAACACAGCTGATGGACAGAGAGACAGTGCAAGCAAAAGGAAGAGGAAGATGAGCCTTCTTCTATTCCCTGAGAGCGGGCAACCCACTCAAGGGGTTTTGTTTTCTTTATAAAAAAAAACTGGATATGAGGGAGCAGCAAAATAGAGGACATGCCTTCCTTTTATGTTGACTTTTGTCTTGTAAAAAGATGTGTGTAAAACCCCTCACAAATCTTTTATTAAGACAGTATGAATGATAAGAGGGTTATACAGTAGGGTCAATGGAAGAGTAGATTCAGGTAAGCTTCAATCCTTGGCTAGCCAACCTTTGCGGTTATGTGGGGCATATGACACAAGATTACCTAGCAAATCAAAGATCCCTGCAGCTGCAGCTCTATTGGAGTGAAGCGAATGTCATGCTACACAAAACACAGCTTCTTCCTACTGCAAGAAGGTAAGGGTAATTTTGGATGAGCCTAAGACAAATTCAACTAGGAAAAGCAATACATTGATTAAGGCTTGCAAGTAAAGAGTAGTGAAAAAGCTGCAATGGTGGTGACAGAAACACACAGTGAGTGAGAGAGTGACAGAAACACAGTGAGTGAGGGAATGAAGTCGTGGCCCAATAGCATGCCTTCCATATGATGGATAGAATATAATTATAGAATCATTAAGGCCGTTACTTTCTTTCCTCATTGTGCAACAGCTAATGCCAATCTCTGTCACTACTCCGCTTGAGCTCCATTCACACCTCAAACATAAAGAGGATTTTTCTGCAGCACATAGATTAACACAATCTGCTGATGGCCAGATGTTCAACACAGGCTGCCAGCAAGCACCCTGCCAAAACCTCTAGCTCCTCTTTTAAGAGCAAACAAAAGGAAGCCTGTGGGCAGAGCTGGGTCAAATACTATTGGCAAATAATTCTGGGTTTTAACGTGGAGTACCAGATAGATGGGATTTTCCAGAGGACAATACAATAGGCACAAGAAACTTCAGCCAATCACAAGATTGTATTCCAAAGTCAATTTTAGTACTTTTCTGTGATTGACAACTTATCAGACTACCATCCAAGTGTCAAGGTAAATTGTGTTTGACTCGAGACTGCTTGGGGGTCATGTGTATTTCACTTCCAAGGAAATTCAAAAAAGAGGGAAAGAGCTCTATTGATTTGTTGTCACTCTAATTTGGTTTTGTTCACTGTGCAGCATACTTGGCATTTCACGCTGTCGGTTTGCGGTCTCTTGGGATGATTTGGGGGCTCATGAGCATGTGTTAATGACATGGACTCGTAAACAGTCTGCAGTGTGGATACTACTGTATCTCTCAAATCACTCAGATGCAGGGTATTCCAGAAAGCTAGCCTGGTAACCATGAGGGAGTTTCAATGTTTATCATTTCAAATTGTTGATTAAAGGAACTCTGGAATGATTTGGGCTGAATTTTTGATGAGAGGAATTGAGGGGTAGTTAGACTGTAACACACAATTAGATGAAACGACTGACAGACATAGTGCCGTGTGTGATTTAGCTTCAATCAAAGCGTAAACTATGAAGAGATAGGCCAAGGCATGTGAATGGGTAAGCTGTGAATTGCAGTATGAGGACAATGAGTCAAAATGTAAACATACTGGGGAATTTATTGACAGCCTAGAAGACAAAGGCTTGCAGATTAGACACATAACTCGACAAATACTTCTATTCAGCTGACAGAAAGACAGTTTGATATAAACAATCTCATAATCAATTTGTATAATAGTGTATATTTCATAGATAACACATTTTTTTTAATGTAGATTTGTTATTATTGAACAAATAATAAATTCATTATATGCAATCAGTCAATACTTACGAACATTACCAATGTATGAGCTACAGTAACCTTCAAGTGTATATCATGCATGCAAGCAATCTACACTGATAGGTTTATAATGACTAGACAAGGGTTATTGAGATCTGGTGAAGCTGACGGCCATGGTTAGTAAGTGCCTCTAAATGAATGGCCTATGGTCCAAAGCTGGAGTGCAGTGTGAGGTTTGAGGGCCCACTTCATGTTTAAAACAGCCAACAAAAGGCAGGATGGAATGCACTGCATACCCTTGCGGATGGCGAGGAGTGGCGCGATAGCACTTTGGTGCCAAACGGTGATGAGCAGAGTCCAGGGTAACACGATCAACACGATGGCAAGAATATCTCTTCTCTTCGGCATCTCCAGGATTGGTTATGTGGCTCGGCATTACCTGTTCAAGAAGGAGAACAAGACACACAGATCAAGATAAATCCCCTCTGAAATGAGCAAATGCACTATAATTTATTTCTCAGATAAGGTCTCACTTTGAGAACCTTACCCCAAAAACTCAGAGACACACAAGCTGGCATATTTCTGCTTTTGTGCGCAAACCTTGTGAGAGTTTTGGTGTTTTAGTCATGTTGTTACTTGAACTGAAGGCTTTACATGGTGTTGTACCCTAAGTGGTACACATCTTTTTATTGATTTAATTATTGATTTTGATTGAAATTTCTTTCCATCATGTTACTCTGTTACTCATGTTACACACTTACACTGGTAATTGAGACACAGTAACCAAAACCTGACACTCATTTCACCGAGTAATATACTCTAGGTATAATTCAGGATGATGAAAATCTTCAGTGCTTTTGGTGCTGGTTTGTAAATAGGAACAATGGTGACACCCTGTCCCTTGTGATGAAGAATTGTTTTGGATGTCTGCCAAAAACCTGACGCTCATGTGCCAAACCTTTAAACCAATATGCAAAAATACAAGCAAATTTTCTGCTTTTTTAATCCCATTGCAATTCTAAATCTTTTTGCAAACCACTTCAAACATTTAGCACAATCTTCATAACTAGAATCTCACTAAATTCACATGAAAAGAAGCACTGCCATTCAAAATGTTCAACCAATTGACAACTCACAGATACAAACACTACTTGCTAAATTGTTCAATTACAAGTCACTCTGACTTATAATTGAGGACCAAAGAAGACCAAGAAGACATAACGTGGTTATAAATGTAATGTTTCCTTTTGAAAGAGATTTGTGGAGTTTTGCATTTTAAGTCTTTCTTGCTGTTTGTGTGTTTTAAATGAAGTATGTGTGTGTGAACAATTCAGAAAAACAAAACTAATTATTTCATACCCATAGCTCATTTAAATTGAATTTTAAAGGAAGGAGGGACCTCCCCTACTCCTCAATAGGTCTTTGGTATTATACCAGGCTGTAACTGGAAAAAAAATGATTTATTGTGACCTGATTGGCTAAAAAAGGTAAAACAAAAGAAACAAAAAAAAACACATAATGTGAGCAGGTGTCTGGTATATCCATTCCTACTTTACACATGAGGAAATAAATCATCATGTTTCCCACAGGAATCCTGCTCCCACTGCTGAGGAAGGTGGTAGTAGTTTAGCTTTAACATGATTGCACATGCCAATTATGTTTATTGAACCCTCTACATAAATACCCCATTCATGCACAAGCTGTCAGGCGAAGAAGGCTTAATTTCCATGTGTGAATGCATCTGACATAACCATACGCCACATACTGCGAAATAAATGGGTCATGAAGAGTTTAAGAGCTGTACTTTTTGTCTACCTTGGCGGAGAGGCGATGCAGAGTGAAGTCCTCTGTGGAAAATATTGTGTCTGGCTGTCCAGGCTTGCACAGAAGCACAATATGTTGCATTGAAAGTGACATTCCCCACATCCCCCACCCCTGATATGAATGAATGGTATGGGAATTTCACTGATAAAACCAATGAATGCGTCCCTTTGTGCTGCATTTTTTTAAATGGAGGGCGGAGGAAGAGAATGATACACAATCTTCTAACACTAAATTAATAAATAACATCTCCTGTTCTTTATTAAAGATAAGGATTTCACCATGTAAATTCTGTCTGTATTCACATTTGTTCTTGTATAGTTTTAATTGTAGATGGAAGATAAGCCTTTTATAACTAATTTCCATCATAACTTAAAACACTGGTTTGTCTCAACCCTGTATTTACAAACACTGAAGATGTAAAAAAAATCCTTGAAATATATGTAACTCATGTCACATACTGCCTGCTCTTGTATCAGAGGCTCATGCCTTACAGTTCAGCATGGAAAAATTTGCTTCTTTCCGGTTATTCATGTTAACAACGCCAGTAGAGGGGCAGGTGGTTTCAACAGGAGCACCGTACTGCAATTACAAAATCGGTTTGGTAAGCCTTCGATCCATTTACATGATGCAGCAATGATTTATATGAAAAATATCCACAATGAAAATAGGCTTTGGACCCTCACCCGCAGTTATAACTGGATCATGGCACCATTGGCGATGCGCAGCTGGGAAGGCCGCACTGCATATTGGACGGGCAATGTAGTGGTGGGATCCTCCATGATTTGTCAGCCAACCATTTCCCTTTCCCCGTCCTCTGCCTCGTCTACTCCCGCAGACAGGCCACGCCACGCCAGACCTGGAAGATGAGGACATTTAGTCAATGAATAACCAATGATTAATGAGGAAAGACACCATGCTGTGACATGTATTGTGTACGTTTTCTCCCTTTTGTATTTCACAGTCTGCGTCTTTGTGTCTCTCTCACTCATTTACCACGCATGCGATGTTCAAGGACAGTTTGCCTGGTTTAAACATAGCAGCTTGGAAAGGGTCGAAGAGTCAAACGCCTCACATAGATTCTTGGCTAGACATCTACAGTAGCAGTGTGGCTCTGCGACGTGTATTCATTACTTAATGTCAGCATACCGGGGCAGGGTCCAGCTTAAAATGCAGCTGAGGAAAAGCACGTCAGTATAATGCAGAGAACTCAAGCTTGGAGTTTTTGAAGTCGTTCGGGTTTACGAGAGGAATCCTTCCCTTTCCAGTACAGCCTTCCTGTTCATCTTACTCTATATTTTATATTTTATAATGTGGAAACTGGAAGAGCGTCACAATTTCATTGCTTGCCAACAGTCTGGGATGGGAGATGTAACAAAAAAACAAATAGCATAATGTGTCATTCAGAAAATCTGAGGAAAGGCTGCTTCTATGGATACTTATAGCTTTATGCCAGTGATGTCTGTGTATGCTGCATCAGTCCTGGATAGTTACAGACTTTATTTTTAGACCCTTTGTAATGACAGATCTTATGAACTCCAAATATGTCGTTTTTTTTGGTATATTTTACAATGAACAGTGAGAGCCCCACAGTCGTTTTATTGAGGCACACTGTAGTATGAAAAAGCAAATTGCCTGTGACCTGGTAATGCAGTGGGGAGAGTGTTTGTGCTTGATGTGCACAAGATTTCAAAATGATCACCTTCCAGATTGCCCTGACTCGTCGTCCAATTTCCCAGATGTGTTACAAATTGATGGTTGCATCTGAAGGTTGAGATCAATTGGATGGAAAGAGGAATAAAAGATGAATACCAGAGATGTTATTCTACTGGATTAGTAGCTGAAGTATATCCTTTCATGACAACAACAAGCCTCTACTGTAATGGCAAAAAAAACAACAACTTTACCAAGCTGCAGTGACAGAAAGGCATTACGATTGCTGCCAGGTACTGTCATGCATGCAGGCTCGCAATGACAATGTTGTAGCTCTGGTTTCTGTACAAGAGACTCCACTCTTGTACTCACTGTGATTGAGCTAAATGGAAGGGAACACAGTATCGTACAACAACCTGCCAAAATCTCAGACCCCTCCAACAGGCCGATACAGCGTCTCTGTGATGCGCATTGTTGGACAGCGGTGGTGGCAAGTGAGGTGCTGCCAAATGAAGCAAGCTTCCCATTCATATTATGATAATATGATATATAATATGATACCCTGTATTTTTAATCCTTCCTGAACCACACCCAAACATCTATTTTGAGTTTTTGAGAGCATGTCATGATGTTAGTGTCTGTCGCCGCTGTCAAATAGACTGTAAAAGAGTAGCAATTTCAAACTTTGTAGTGCCTGCAGGTGCTAGAGAGAATAGAGACGGAGATGGGTAGCATCGCTAACAAGATAGCTGTACCCCACAAGCACCCAGATGGCCTGCGTGTATAGCACCTAAACTGTGTGATGTGGCAAGAATACAAAACGTCAGTTCGATGCTGCAGACTTCCACCACCAATGGCTGACGGTGAAGCTTGACAGCATTTCACATCAACAGGGGTTAACCAGCTGTGAAGGAAACACCTGCCTCTGATTAATACATAATCACTGCAACAATGCCATGTGTGAAATTTGTTGTACTGATTGTTGAACTAACACCCCAACCCAAGAAGTTAGGGGGGGGGGGGGTTGGAACAAGAACTTTCTCCCAGGATTAGGCAAAGGAGAGTGTCAGACACAATGGCGCTGTATACGATACAGATGGAGAGAGAGGCTATGTCACCCACTAGCATATTTGTGCTTTTTTGGTTGAATTTGTTGTCCCATTTTGAAAAAATAAAAGTTCATCCAGTAGGAATGATATGGATTGGCTGCTTTGCTTACTTTTCAGTGAGGTATAAAGATATTGAGATAATCTTGTAATTTGGGCTGCATGAAATTTTGCCAGTATGTGAGATAGTCTCACCATTTCATTCACTTCAATACGGCTTCACTTACCATAGTCTTATATGATGATTTATACAGCATATATACAGCAGTACTTACAATATAATGATAAGTCACCAGGTTAAATGTTTTGTCTCTTTCAAAATGATGCAACTCAGGGATATTGGCACTCTATGTAAGGTTAATCATTACAGCCAAGCATTTCCTCATAGCGAGAATATAGTCCCCAGTTTAATGAAACTATTTCTTGTACATATCAGCTCAGCTTTATTTTTGACTGCGCCTTTGAAGCTCAATTTCATAGCTTTCTCAAAACAGAAATGGTAAGAACCTTGATAGGAAAAGTCTAGTGGTTTACACTCCTGTCGTGCCAATTTGAGCACTAGTGCTCATTTCATTTGCTGCCTCTAGAAAAAGAAAAGCCTCTATATAAAATGTAGTTGTTTGAGATATGTGCACAGTAAAAGGGCTATGAAAAAAAAGACTTGTGGACATCAGATTTTAAATGTATGTAAGTCATTACCTTGTAATCCCTTACAGTGAGAGGGATATCTCAGCCATCAGGTCAGCACTGTGCTGCTCATACATTCTCCCCTGCCCTTCTCCCGCTTCCCTCTCTCCCTCAGATTTGTGAGGCTGAGTCTTCAAAGGCATAAGGATGAGGTGGGGGCAAGTTTCCAAGTTTGTAATCGAGTCTGCCACTGACTTCTGAGTTCCCGTGGCACCCACCCTCTCATATTTCCCGGAGACCAATAATAACACCATCTTTTCCTTGCTTGCTTTGCCGTGGCATCATTTTGATGTACTCTCCAGTCAGGAGGGAAGAGAGGCGCTCTGGAGATATTATGTCCTAGTCTGTCCAATCATTCACTTTCGTTTATGAATTTATTGGTCTCCGACCAACTTGCTAGAGCTCAGAACACTTTTCAGGGATATCTGGGGAACCTTCGAAGACAAGTCGCTGCAATAGGTCATTATTGATGTTCCTGTCACAGCCCAAAAAATGGCTTCGCCTAGAGGTGTCATTAAAAGTGAATTCTGAATTCATAGCTATTGATTCAAGCAGGCTTAATTGCCTTTGAAGTAAGCCAGAAGCAGGTGGTCTATCTAGGCTGTCTCGCAGAAGTTTTGCTTCTCATTGTTTCAACGTTGTCTTGGTTTTGGATTTCAAAGACCAGAGTCTGAATCACATCAATCACCAAGTGCAATAAATGTACAGAAATCTGGCATGGAGGAAGTGCTGCCTTTTGATACGCACTCACAGTTCACACCAGCACAAAAGCTGCAAGGGTCACAGGACCTTGTAGTGCATACCATGAACAGTAGACTATATCATCACTTTGCATATGTACATTCACCATGTTGTGTGTATTTGAGCCAGGAGCAGACAGCAAGCTTGGACCTGTTTACCTCTCTTCCATAGTTTCCATTTTTAATGTGTGACAGAAATAGTGTGAGTATTGGTATTAACGCGAAGGCACAGTGTTGACCTGATGGCTATGTGTCATAACTCTCATTCTCAAAAGATTACCACAACAATTTAATGACCTACGTAAAAGTCCATTTTTCATCGCTGTACACATATCTCTAACAACTCAATTTCATTTATAGGCTTCTCTTTCTCTAGAGGCAACAAAACTGTAAAGCATAATGGAGGAAAACAATTTATGGACCTGCCTCACGGATGTGGTTGAGAACAATCTCAAACACCATGGATCATTCACTGAAGGGAAGCTTGAATTTGTTGAGCAACGAGTATTTGATTACTTCAGAATCTAAATGAGATATTTGGTTCAGAGAGTGTCGTGGCCTGTTCATCCCACCTCAGATTATACAGATGGGGTGAAGATCTAGGTCTGCCATGTGTGTGCTAGTTGTGCTGCCACTGGGTGCAATGAAAGGTCATCTTCACACTAGCCAAGTTTTCTGTTACTTGAATCATTGATTCACACATGCCATGGATTGAGTCTCTTCAGAATTTGATCCTCTCCTTGTGAAACAACTGCCTACATTTAGCCAGGCTAATAATAGCAATGGAGGCAAGCAGTTACTGTATGAATATTTCCTGTAAGAGGGAAGATCGCTATGTTGTTTATGGTGTTGTGATATTGCTAACTAGAATGCTAACCCACCAGCTGAATTTGTTGCAGTAGTCTTCTACGGAGCATTGTCCTTTTTTTTAATGCCGTTTAATAACTAAATTAGCAGGAGAGAGAGGCAGCATGTGCTCTTTCTCCCATTTGATGTGATTGAAGATGGCTGTTTTATTTTGAGGAAGACTTGAATAACCCATTAGCTCTGAGCATTGCCCTTGATTAATGGCCGGGGTCCAGGCTTGGATCTGGCTGCCTCAGCGATGATAAAAGATTTAGTAGCGCCAACCTTCAGGCGGGTTCTCCTCTGCTGATAACCACGGGGGCAAGCCTAGCTCAATGTGCCCTTAACTAATCCTGACTAATTTATAGTTCTGCTCACCCAGGGCACATTTCTAAAGGCGGGCCTGGGAGCAGGTCTCACAGCCTGGTGAGCAGGCAGAAGGAGCTCCCCCAGGATCGCAGCGGCTGCCAGTGGGACCTGGTCCTGCCATGTTGGGTCAGGACAGCTCAACTCTGATCATAATGGAGTCAAGCGAAATGTCATCATGTGGAGGCCACGGGGGTGCATGAATGATGGAGTATGTCTCATAGTTATTTTTTCTGTGATTATTAGACAATACCTAAAGGGATGTGTAATCATAATGATTAGTAGAAAGTATCTCTTTATTATTAGCCAATCAAAGACACCAGTCATTACTGCAGCAGCAAGTGGATGCATTCAGAGTGTCAGACTCAGAGTTCAGCCCACTATTTTTATTAGTACATAGATCTACTGTACCTGCAACTTAATGCTGCCCATTGACAGTTTTAATTTCACTGTGTGAAGTTACACTAATTACTGGCTATTGACTGGTCACCAAAAATCCCATTTACAAATAATTTAGATATGTCACTGAGATGAGTTATTTTTATAGACTTTAGGAACAAGATGACAGAGTATAGCAATCATGAAGCACCGGCTGTTATAACAGAAAATAACAGTAAATCAATACAAACTTTGGCGATCCCCCTGAAATGATTCATGATTGTGTACTGCAACACCTAACAATGTTGCAGTACACAGGGGCGGCACAGCATTTATCTCATTAAAGTTGGTTTAGCTGGTCAGGGCATTGATTCCAACCGCATGTGATATGTCTCGCTCTGTGCTCAGGCTTATTATCCCTCAGTATAAGGTCAAAGGTTGGCATCGGGAGCTCCCAGATTCATTAGCTAATTAAAGCCAGTTTCCTGAGTGGGAGTTTAGTTCTAACGCTCTGTACTCTCCACACTCTCAGACTTCAACATGGTAGCTAGCTCTGCCGAGTCCCCTTAATGAGGGTTAGACTTTCTCCGTTGAAAGATTCCCTAGCGTCAAAGTCACCCAATTATATGCCCTTGTGGAGGGAAAATATATATAATTATGAATCTGATCATTGCTAATTAAACCTGGGGGATTTGATTTGAGGAATTGACAGAGCAGTGGAGATTTTGTTTGGCCTGGGAAATAATTGGTATAAATAAAAAGGAAGAATGAAGAGCCAAGTGAAGGCTGCTTTCCTTTCCTTGCTTCCTTTTTTAAAGACTCACTGATTGTTTGACAGAATGTATTAGAAATGCTGAGATTGAGAAATTTAAACAGCGGTTGCCTGAATTGAATTTCATTGTGGGAAAAAAAATGTTACACTTGTTGTCCTGATCCATGTCAGCCATGAGGGAAGAATAAGCAGAACCGAGAGTCTTGCTGGGGCAAGGAAACCTGGCTTGTGACCAGTGGGGAGTGGAGACAACTTCTTCAACAGGAGGAGACAGTGTGAATGTGTCTAGCAGGGCAGTGCCGAGCGAGAGCATGCACGCTCAGCAAAACCTTTCCCCAGATAAAGGTTTTAAAAATATGTGCAAATGGAAAGGCACATGAACCTGACACATAACAATTAGCAACTCAACACAGCTGCCAATTTGTTCATGTCCATCTCTGGTGTTTTCTTAATTACATAATTAGTCAGAGTGTTGGTATATGTGATTTCCCTCTATGACATGCTGTCATTAGCTCTGAACCTGCCAGTAAAAAAAACGTGGCCCCCAGGAGAGAACTAATTTGTGGTGGAGACTCATTTAATAGCTTTAGTAATTAGTGGGTACATTATTATTATTTCCCATGCAGACTTTGCTTACTACACATGTGAGTCATCCCATTTTGTAATGCATTACACACTGTATTTTACAAATGCCCTGATCTTCCGCAAACCCGATCCCTTCTAACAACAGTTATTCTGAATTTGTTGTGGTAAAAACAGTTGAGCACGTACACTAAGCTCACACAATGATATCCCTTGAATACCACTTTAAAAGCACTGACATTTAGAGATCCCTGGTAAAATGTGGAATAAGTCAGATGTTGAATGCAGGCCTAACTGTTAATAAAGTAGCAGCATAGCTTCCACCTCATTGTAAAAACAAGGAACCTTTGACATTTCAACCTGGGCCTCCGTGATCTGGTCTTTGTAGGTCTCTTCAAATTATTGAATTGCCGTCCCCGTGCATTGCTTCTATGCAACTGTGCGCCGAGTCACATTCAAAGAGCACTCTGGGGTACAGAAAGATGACACCCACAGAACAGTGTTGACACAGCAGCTATGCGTCTGCTGATGCCACATCACAGTCGTGTTACTGACTCAACTGGGCGATGACTTTGCTGAAACAGAGAGTGCAGCGGTGACTTTACAAACAACGCTGTCATCAAACCCATAGGCAATTTTGATGATTTGAGAGAAACCTCACGGCTGCTGCGCAAGCATGTGGACACAGGGTGTTATGATGATGACAATAACAGTAAGAGTGAGAACCTGTGACTGAGTTAGCACTTTTCAAAAACAAGGTTGCAAAGTGCTTCCAATAGATTAATATGAGAGCAGACTACATCTCAGAATGTCTGAATCTCAAACAGAAGATATTTGCTTGAGTCCAGGCACCTGCATTACCAGACGTCGGTCAAACCACAATAATTCTTACTTTGTTTTAACCAACTTGGAGCACCAATTGGATTTAATGAATCAAGGCAATTCAAATAGTATCAGATTAGATGTCAATCACAGAAAAATAGCATGATTTTCAAGTGCTCAAAATGCACATACTAAATACACATACTAAACTGTGTAGCATCCATTGGGTTGTTTTGTATGGCAAAAAACAACAACAATCTGGTCCTACAAGCAGGTTTAAACAAGAATTATTTGCAAATTCTATTTGGACCTGGTCTGCACATTACAACCCAGCACATAATGCTTACAATACAGTCATTCCATGCTTAGCTGCTCATGCAGCAGCCATGCAGCGCTACCTCCTGTTGACCAAGTAATCATGCGAGACTGTAAAATGGCAATAATGAGGCCTGTGCAGCATTTATATTGTATGGTTAACTGCACAGCCATTGCATCAGCTGTGCCAATGTTCCTTCCTCTTTAGTATGAGTGAGAGGTGAGTCATTTCTGCAGTGTCCAGTCCTGTGTCCTCAAGACTAGTGACACACACACACACACACACACACACACACACACACACACATACATGCGCACACATGCACACACAGAGGCCAGCATGACAGCCCTTTCTTCCTAGTGATGATCAATATCCTCTGAGCTAAAGGAAACCCTGTGTTCTATCTCTGTGTTCTGTCGCTGGACTGAACCATTGAGATGAGGGGGTGGATGAAGAATGGTTGAGGTGGGTTGCCCCAGTATCTTTAATGAGCCCCCTTGGGGATGCCACATTACATGTGGAAATGGCTCCAATTAGGTCATCCAGCTGTAAATTCCAAGGGTAGAGAGGGTTGGACAATAACAAAGTTAGAGGGGGGGTTATGGATGGGACCCAGATCAGTGGTTGGTACAATCAGGTGCCATCAGGGCTGCATTCAATCACACCATTTCAGAGCCTGCGCTTTTTCTACTATTTAAACCTTGCTGATTGCACAAATCAAAGGCTATATTTCCTCAAACACACAATCACACTAGCTTAAACCCCAAATTAATGCGGTGTGACCAAGATGGGAATCCTCTCAAAATAGCTTTTGATGATATTACTAATGCACAATGATGATGATTGTGATTATACAATCACCGGCTTCCACCACTTGTCATCAGACACCAAATGTTAGATCTGGGTGGGCAATGATCATCATAATTCTACCCATGGGTGTAGATTTGTTCTTTCACTTAACATTTATCACACCAGTGTACTGTAAACCTAGACCATAATCTGTTTTGTTTGATGGTCACTAATGAGACTAGCAAGCTTGGAGGAGACATGGCCTCATAAGTTTGATGGATTCATCTATTTAAATACGACTGACCCCTCTGGCCCTCTGACCTTTAAGTCAGTGCAATGATTTCTAGTTGGATGGATGGAATATAAACACTAAGCGGGAAGAAAGGTCATTGGCTCAGCGCAACCGTTCATACAATTATAATCAAGTAATAATGTGGTATGTTTAATTGCATTATGTGCCTCATCATAGCACTGGCAGCGCCAACAGGATAAGATAGGATTTTCTGCTTAAGCATGCAATCCAGGATGTATTTGACTATTTGAAATGGTGGTTATATTCCCATTATGTTCTTGAGCAGCATAGATTGATAATGAGCCTATTGGCAATTTCCTGTCTTGCTATAACTCAAAATACTGTTTCTCTCAAGCAAATGTAAAGCAATATTTTACAGCCTTCTATATTTGTAAGACTCATACTTACTGAACAAAGCCAGTGCTGGGGCCACAGTGTTCCAGCAAACGGCATCATGTAACACTCGTGGAAGCGACCTTTAATCTGACTTTAATGTGTTTTTCTTGCCTTTCTCGCGCCCAATTTGTCTTTGAGGTGACAGTGAGCAGAGAAATGTCCCTTTCTCTTTCTAATGCTGTTGCATTTTGGTATAACCTTTAGTCTCGCATCAAAGAGGATTTTCTGTGGCTCAGTATTGATTGTAATTTCTTTGTCCAATGCAGACTGACACAGATTGATTTTTACACAGCTCAAGGTTGAAACTGGACTCTTTTGGCCTCCCGGCATTATGATGACAATCCTACATCAGAAACAAGTTACGTACAGCATCCTTCTGCAATTGGGTTTAGTTGTGCATGTGTCCTTTTCTGTGTCTGTATCTGATCAACTTGACTAACTCTGGGCACAAGTGTGTGTGTGTGTGTGTGTGTGTGTGTCAGTGCATGCTTGCGTTTAGTTTATTTTGTTGCTCTTTGTTGCTGAAAGAATATTCAAAATGAATCCTCCCCATTGTCAACGTCTCTCCTTTCAATGTCCCCCGTGATGAAAACCGGCGAGGGCTATAAATCATTCTCCATCCGCTCATTATTTTGTTCAGTCATTTGTTTATTTTGTTTGTTTTTTGTCCTTTGTCTTTCAGACACTGCAGAAGGAATTATGACAAAACCTGAAGGAGTGATGCATCTCACTACTGCCTTCCAGGATTTATCAATATAGCAATGACTGGCCCAAGGGGGGGGCTCTACAATTATAAAAACAAGGTGATATGTTTGTTACTGATTGGCCCAGAGGGGGATTGCATGATTTGTGGAGGATGACATGTTCAACTTGCTTTAACTAAGCTTGGAATAGAAAGTAATCAACTATATATAATATTATTTCATCTCAACCAAGTGCTGAACCACTCAAACATTCTAACCATCTGGGGGCTGAAAAACAGCCTCTTGTTTTTTCCAAACCCTCGACACCGTACACAGTGGCCATATAATATGTTAAGCTAGAAAATAGAGCAGTAAGATTGTCTCAGAAAGGATTACTGTGGCTGTATGGCTGCAGGGCTGGATGCTGTTGGCATATCTCTCTTTCCCTCCCAACGGAAAAGGTGCAAATCTGGGGGGTTTGTGCTCCGGCTGTGTCTGTTGTCCTGTTAACTGGTGCTAGTTGGGCTGGCCTAGGGCTGTCTAGTGACACACACATACACACAATGCACACATTCACACACTGATGAAGCCTGATGGGCTGCAGGGCTATTTAAGTTCTTTTAAAGCCTTCAGGATCTCCCCGAATGTGTGTGTGTGTGTGTGTGTGTGTGTGTGTGTGTGTGCGTGTGTGTGTGTGTGTGTGTGTGCAGGCATATGTGTGTACAGTGTATATGTGTGCACAGTGTATATGTGTGCATGTGTGTGTATGTATGTGCACATGCACATATGTCTGTATGTGTGTGTTGCATCAGACAACTCAGGGCCAACTGTACGCAATTTCCCCGGACCTTGTTGAGTCTTAGTGAAGCCCTACTTATCTAATCTTGCAGCAGCTCAGTGTGTGCAGGTACCATACAGAGCTGCAGCCAACTGGCTCTGGATAAATCCTAAAATGTTTCCGCGACTGAACCAGTTTTTTGGGTCATGTTGGTTTCCTCTGGTGGAAAGGATTTGTTCAAATGCTGAATGTAGAATTCTCTCTTTTGCTCGTTTTTACCTTTTGTGAGTTAAAATTGGTTATTTTTCACCATGGCTTAGCATTCTGTGTGCATGTATACTGTATGGAGTGCGTGTATTACAGTAACTGTGCTGTGGATGTGTGAATGCGTTTACTCTGCAAAAGCAGGTTGCTCTGCACTGAATAATTCACAGTGCTTAAGAAGGAAGCGTTAAGAGATATTTCTCATGATAACAATATAATTGCAAACAGTTGCATCACGGCACAACACTTTTCACCCCTCTTACCCTTACAATAAGACACTACGCATGTTTTACAAATCTTGTTTTCAGTGTCCTCACACATTTTACTTTTCGCACTGCCGTTCAGAGGTGTTGCAACCTTCTGCGGCACCTGCGGCAACCTTCTGCCCTCTGACATGAAAATGCATGTGCATGTGTGTGGGTTGATATGTTGTGTGTATAGCTAGGGTGTGCAGAAAAAGAATTTCACATAGACATGTATGTGTATGTGATGATGTGATGTTCATGAACCTGTTTCTGTCTTCTCTCTATTACTTTAAACAGTTCATTCGAGATAGTAAGATTAAAAGTTAAAGATTAAAGTATTGCATGCTGCAAAAAAGCTGAATTCTAATGTGAGATATCATGGATGTTTTATTTGAATTTATTCTACAAATAAATGCTGCTCTGAAGTCATAATAAGCAATTATCTGATGGTTTAGTTACAAAAATGTCAAAGGTCTTCTTTGGTCTAATCATATTTAGAAATGACCAGTGGAATATAGGCCAAACTATAAAAAATTAAAACACATCCTGACAACACAGATTCTTAAAAGCTTCTTTTTAGGTCAGAGATTTGTATGCTTGGTTTGTTTGCATGAATACAGAAAACTGCCAAGGGCACTAATGTAATTGCATTGTAGGTGGGAAAACCCAGTAAATATTGATCCATTCAACCACTTCCCTAATCTCACCAAATGTGTGTATTATTATCTCTGATATTGTTAATTTCCCCTCCATGTGAGTTATCACATGATGTGCCTCATGCTCGGAATTTCATTGTTAATCATGAGATGATTCAGCAGCTAATGGTCTCAAATTGAAATGAGAATATATTACTCGCAGAGTTTCAGCAGCGCAGACTTTTGTCATTACTGAACAAAGAGCTTGTGTGACAAAGGGCAGAAGAAACACTGTGACAAGCTCATTGCAGGTCTTCCTATTTGCATGGTGGGACAGAAAAGATGAGGAATGGATTCCCTCCATTAAGAATAACAAGCTCACTATGCATCACTGACTTGAAATCTAGACAGGAAGTTCATGGATCCCTAGTTTGCAGGCATAAGGAGAAAATACAATGGATGCTTTTTTGGGAAGGCGCATTCTCACTTAATAATTTATGTTCCAATTTCTTGTTCTACAAAAACCTCGGTCTCTAGCGTGTTTATCATCCAGGGCAAGGGAGAAACACAGTATGCTGTAACAGAATAGGAAATGCACTTACTGTAATAACAATGCCTGGAGGTGGGATATAGAAAATGATGGCCTATTCTAAACCTCCTATGTGGCCTCAGGCCTGGATATACATTACTGTGGTCTATTCAAAGCCTATACGGTTCTGTATATGCATGGCAGTTTAGACTCTGACTAGGGGGGATAGTCTGAATAGGTACATTCAAGATTGAGGCAGATTACCACATATATCCAGTGTTATGGTTGATGCAAGCTTACTGCAGGCCTAAATACAGCATCTACAGTCTGATGTGGGAATTGCTGAATTTCCTCTCTTTCAAATCTAGCTGTTGCTGTGTCAGTAATATGCCTGACTTCATATTGCCGGTCTTTACAGTTCTTTTTTGTAATTTAAACTGTCACATATGAGTCCATGCTGGAAATGTTAAAACAGCACATGAACTTGCAATTGCGTAGAAACTTGTTTTCAGTATGATGATGTCTGGAAATGCACAGCCTCTACTGTCTTTAACTGTAAAAACTCCAGCTTTTTGGTTTTTAGACAATGGAATCTGAAAGCATCGTTCCTCTGAAAACAACATTTTTTCCCCAACATACAGTATTTATCTTTAATGCACATATTTAACCTTGTGTGTGTGGTATTTCAGAGCAGAGGGTAGGGAGATATTACGCAAGGTTTGTCCGCTGGCCTTTGCATCAGTGGTGTTAATTTATAAGAAGGACTGTGCACTGCGAGGATTCTCTGTACTTTGTATTTCTCTCTTGTTCGCTCTGTCTCTCTCTCACTCCCTGTCACACACACACACACACACACAAAATCTTCTCTTCCCTCCATCTTTTCCTACC
>CABFOQ010021600.1:0-21659 GCA_900660455.1 Gephyroberyx darwinii | reverse complement strand
GTTGGTTTACTCTTAATGCTGCTGTCAGATTTAAGAAGCAGACGCTACTCTATTAATGATACTCTGTTCTAACTGATCGCGTAAGGCCCAGGGTACACATCCTGACTGTGTGTGTGTGTGTGTGTGTGTGTGTGTGTGTGTGTGTGTGTAAAAAATAGGTTCCCAGCTCCTCACACAATAGCTCTTCCATAATAAGGTAATTTTACTCCCACCTCAATGTTGGTTTAAATGTATTTCCCTCTATTTAGTCACCACCATCATTCCCCCTACTCCCACCCACTATTTCCCTGCTGCTATGAAATCACTGCCCATGAAATAATATGGTAATGACAGTGTTATTACATAAACTCAAATTAAACTGTTGGGTGATAATTTAATTGGCATGGAATGCGGGGGAAATACTGAAAAGAAACCTAAAACCTGCTGGCAGATAATAAATAAATCATTTTGAGTATTTTTTTTGAGAGATTCCCATGTTCCAGGACAAACCAGATTTTTTTTTTTTGCTCAAAGTGGGAAAAACCTAGTTGAGATTCAGATGTATTCTGGCCAGTGTGTTCAGTGGCATTTCAGTGTCAACACTTCTGATGATATTCTGGTTAACCTTAGGTCAAAGTGTCAAATGAAGTAATCTCTATGCTGCGTTTGACCTTTGAGAAAATCAGTACATTTATCTTTGTTGGTCCTCCATTATAGCCATGATCCATCAGAGATGTGTGTCTTTTAAAATGTGTAAATCGTTATGAAACAGTAATAGGTAATTTGCCAGAGTCATGCTGGGAAATTACAGTTGTGAGCATAATCCGGTTGAATTGTTCAAAAGCTGTCACCTACCGATGCATGTGGCTAAATGTGTTGCTCGCTGACTAATGTGCAGTGGCATTTGGGCCAGAGAGTTGCAGATATGTCATTTAACCTTGTTGGTCATGTGTCAAATGAAATCCATTATGAGAAGGTCTACCAGTAAAAAAGTGAACTGTATTAGCTTGCCTTTTAAAACAGAGGAAACAGCCAATGAGAAGTCAAACCAATCTTGACATTTGCTCAATGGCCTCTGTGAATTTGATGTCCAGGGAATAAAAGTAGTTTTTGAGTATGGGCATTGTGAATGTTACAGGATTATGTTGAAATGTAAATATGTGAAGGCACTGTAAACACCATGTAAAGGGACAATAACACTAGCATTATTCTTCAGTCAAACATTTTTTAAACCACTTTTCTTTTCCAAGCCATTTCACAGAATAGGCACTGTCCTTCTGGTCAGGTCAAAACCCAAAATCTTGGAGCGCAACTGTGGTAGTGGTGGTGATGGTAATTGCTCCATCAATGTAAAATGTGTCTAGGACCTTGAAGGACCCCTGAAGATGACAAACCTTCAGAGCCACTGTCTTCGGTAGAGAGAGGTGGGGAGAGAGCGAGCTAGGCTGGGAGAAAATGAAGACAAAGGAGGATTGCTGGCCCATTTGTGTAAAGGTTAGGGCTAGGGTAATGAATACCCTGGCTATATGGAGCTCCCAATGTCTGCTTCCCTCCAGCTGCCTATAAGTTCATTTGGAGTGACACGGGAGTAATGTCAGCGTCAAGGAAATACAGGGAGAGGCAGAAGTGGAGAAAGAGAGAGAGAGAGAGAGAGAGAGAGAGAGAGATGGTGGGGAAGTATCAATGTCCTTTCCTTTCCCAGATAATCCCCTCTGCCAGGATGAAAATTATCCTGCACTTATCCATAATTACTTTCCTCCCTTGGTTTCCATATCGCATGGAAAGTGCAACCAATTGATATACACATGATGTGTGTATATTCTCACCTGGAAGTATGGAAATGCAAAAGCAGGATAGCGTAAAAGCAGCTTTTTGAGAGTATCCAGTCGCACACTGGAGCCAGGAGAAACCTTACTATGAAACATTTACACTTTAAAATAAGTGGAGGAATACCGCATATGCTCATGAGTATGTCTGATATTTTTGTAGGCTCTGTTCCAAAAAGGCCACCCGGCACAAACCAGATGCTAAAGTTTTATGAAAATCTGACAAACAGTGAGTAGAAACAATAAAGTGTACCATGTGAGCTACTGTGATTCACTCATTGCTTCTAAATTGCAATTCAGGCGCAGAATCTTACCCGCAGTACATTGACTTGGCGACTATCTTGAAAGAAGTTCCAGACACGTGGCCCAAGCTCATCCCAAGAGTCAGCAAGCTCTCTTAACATAGCCAAGGCATTGAATGTGCTATTTGCCTGAAACAAAACAACAACAAAAAAGCCACAATGCAATACAGTGTTTAGCAAGATATTCATCTCGCATCCCTCCAATTGAAAGCATACCCACTGAGCCTCCTTTGGAGCCAAGTCAGACTTGAAAGAACACCACATCTGCACATTTCACCTATTCCCTGGAGAAAGTCATCACATTCTAACACCCGAACCCCCCATGGTGACGAATGTAAATGGGGTTATTTACCCCTGAACATCGACTTGTAAACAATCTGACTATACCGGGTGTGAAGAGTGCCTCCTGCGCCAAGACCGAGCTGCTCGCTGTGAAGTCGGCGGATTTTGCTCACACTCATTATCCCCACTCAATATTCTCGTCGCAAAATCCCCGCTGCTCGCGTGTTGTTTGTTTTGCTTATGCAGTTATCAAAATGATGTTAATATCTTGGAGAAATGTCATGAAAAATGCATTACATTCACCACCTCCCACAAACAAGCCCTCCTCACTAGCTTATTGAGCTTTTTTTTTTTTTTTTTCAAGGAAAAGTGCTCACTCCGGGTTGTGTCCAGGGGGTCTATTTTCAGTTTAATATGGAGGCCTCTTCACACTTATAATAAAGCGATCCCGCGCTACTCAATTAGAAATTAAATTAGACAAAAAATCACCCAATTAATGTTATTTGTAAGATTTGTGAGCTTTAGCAATGTAGAACCTAAACACGTTTGAGCAAAGTGTTCAGATGCTTTTCTGGAGTCTGTGTAAATATGCCTTTGTGAGTAGGCATGCTTTGTGTACACCATCTTTCCCCGTGGACTTCACCTCTTTCACCATGAGTCGAGCAGCCGGTGTGTCAGGCGTGTAGAGGATCTTCCCTTGCAACAAGGGCCTGAAGGTGCTCCAAATGTAGCGCAGACCAGGTGTCTGCTCCAGGTTGTCAATAAACGCCTGGCAAAAGGTGTCTGGAGAAAAGAAGAGGAGAAATCACAACAAAAAGCAAGAGAAGGAAAGACAAGACCAAAAGAATATATTTCCTCTTCTTGTCTGCATGTACCCTGTCTTTGGAGGGGGGGGCAAGGGGAGAAGTGAGATGATTCAGCTGTATGAAATAACAGAATTTGCTGCACCCAAGAAACAAACATGGAGAATGTTGCGTAATGGTTGCGTAATATGTTACTGTCATGACTCTCTCTCAATACTTATTTTCAACCTACAAATGAACAAATGTGAATATAACATGTCTTTCATGAATAAACCTGACATCATGACCAATTAACATTTGCTACTAAACTGGAATATCATAATTTTAGATACACTTATAATTACAGAGACTTACAGAGAGAGACATTAATATTTTGACACTGAAATTGGGTGTTGGCACAAATCAAAGTTTCCATGTTTGTCTACATGGTTAAAAAGGTTGAGAAAAACACTAATGAGAGAAATAGAAATGAGGAAATTAAATAGACCACAAAATAACATCCATATACACTGATGCACGTCAACTGGCAGTCATGCTGAAGTAACAGGCACACACTGCCTGTGTAATGTACATAAGTGTAATGCAAGTAGCTAACGAATGAATGGAAATGATACCGCAGCTTCAGTAAACACATTTACGCCATGGGAAAGATATTAATGCAATTACTGCACTTCAAAACACACAATTATTTCCTTCCCAGAGACTCGATTAACTTGTGGCTAACAACAACAAAGGTTAGACAGAGGGAGGAAGAGACAAGCCAAGAGCTAAGCGTTGAGTAAATAAGAAAAGGTTCTATGGAGCAGGGGGAAAAAAGTCAATATGCTCAGCAGCAGTGGGATCATTACTAATTTAACCTGTCTGCCAGCGTGAATATTGCCAGGTTGGGAGAGTGCTGCCTAGGTTACACGAGGACCCACACTGTAAGGGATGGAGCCTGGATTAGGTAGAAACCTTGCTTATTTGTGCTTATTGCTCGGTGCTTGTGTTGTCCTAACTGACTTTATGTGAGTCTTGTAGTGTGGCAATTCATCAGACGGTTGATCAAACAGTCTCCTGTTTCCCAGTTTGGTGAACAGTCTGCCAGTGAATATGACCGTCTGTCTTTTCTATCTGTCTAGCTCAGTTCTCCTTGTTGTTGTTTTTTTTGTACACCTGTCCAGGCTTTTAACAACACTTTTTCATTTTTCCCTGTCATGACCTTAACAAAACCTCCATCCTCCACTTCTTCTCATCTCACCCGGGCACCTATTTCAGGGAGATTTTAGTGGCCATTTTCAGTGCAATTAAATGTTAGCCTTCCTGCCCGCCGGCCATCTTTCACAGGTGCTCCTGGGAGGTCTGTGTGCCGAGAGCTAATGGCCACCCCTTAGTCTGAGTCTGGCCAGCTGTTCCCTCCACAGACTGCACAGATGCCACTTCCTGTAATCACAACACTTGAAAACAGGAAGCTCAGTAGCTCTCTACTCAATAGATTTGATACCATTAATGGGTCTCTTGGAAAAATTAAAAACAAGAACCTTCTATTACGCAGCTCAACAACAGTAAGAGGAAGAAGCTGGTAGTGAAGCAATGGTTATTCATTGCATATACATATTGATATTTTTACAACTTCTTCCATACTGAATATACATTTTATACTTTTTGGTAATGTTATTATTATTCTCATATCTTACATATTTTTCATTAATTTTGTCTTTGTCTCAATATGTTTTACTGCTACTACTGCTGCAATTTTGTACACCCGTTTAATGCTGTAATGTAATTTTATACCTTCACACATACATTTGTACTCAACATGTTCTAGTTGTTTTATCTGTAGTATGAAATTGTCAGCTGCGTGTGTTTATATGACCCACTTTTGCTTTATTCTTGTGTCAGTTCTATTTTCTTTGCTGTATCCTGTTTCTATTTGCTGCTGAAACGACCCAATTTCCTCTTGGGAATAATTAGAAGATGATGTCTTCTCTTATTTCATCATGCACTTTGATGCTGACATTTGCAATGCATTTTCATGATTTGACATGCTTGATTTTACCCCAACAAAACATGCTGTACGTGAGGGACAACATCAACAGTGAGTTTGCTACAGGACAACAACGGCATATGAACACAGATGGCAGTGACAAATACATAACACACTGATGTTAGATATGTTTTTTTGTCTGCTGAAGGCAGCACGACATTGCAAAGGTTGTGCTTTCTCCTGAACTGTGATACAATGTGGTTCTTTTTAACAATCTGTATTTTATCACACAATGTCTGTAACAAAGTACTGGGAAATCCGTACTTTACACCAGGTATTGCCAGAGTGAAGTAATTGCTTGGAGCCTCAAGTCAGCCCCTCATCTTACCTGGCAAATTTAATCAATTTGAGTTGTACCCTGGAGATAGGCTCAACTCAGCACTACAGTCAAGCAGGGCTGTCGACACACTACACACTCGACATACTACACAGTCTCTCACGCGTGCACCGGCATGCAGCCGCGTACGAGTGCGCGCGCACACACACACACACACAAGAAAAGGATGTGTACATATGACACACATATTTCCAGCAGGAGCATAAACATGCATGCATGATCCCAGAGGCCCACAAATACATGCACTCAATCGCACATACAGACAATCAGAAACAGTAGACAAACACACAGACGTCACTCAGTCAAGACTGCACTTAGAATCAACTGTTGTTATATAATATCAGCAGTAATATTATTATTATTAGTAATATTAGTAATATTATTAATAATATAATATATATAATATCATTAAAGTCCCTCACCTACAAGAGATGTATTCAGTAGTGCAAGACAACAGCTGACATGTTAGACAGTAATATATGATGCCTCCAACGCATCACAGGTATGTACTTTTACAGCTATAAATGCCAAATGAAATTGTTCTGACAGATCAATATTAGATGCTTTACTCTGAAAGGCT
The DNA here is from genome assembly GCA_900660455.1 of Gephyroberyx darwinii. Lineage (NCBI taxonomy): Eukaryota > Metazoa > Chordata > Actinopteri > Trachichthyiformes > Trachichthyidae > Gephyroberyx > Gephyroberyx darwinii. The sequence goes on along the minus strand of CABFOQ010021600.1, from coordinate 15,524 downwards.
GATAACTGTCAATACTTTATTAGCTAGTATTAGCTTCAATTGTGTTTGCTTACAATAGCCCACCTACTTCTGCCCAATGGGGGGTCAAAACATGCAAAAAGTCCAGACTAAATCATATACACGTCAATGTCAGAGATAATAGCAACACGGGGAAATCAGCAACTTCCCAAAATCAATCATATGAATAGGAGCATCATTATTGGATTCAAAACACACCCTCGCAAATATTTCTGTTTTCTCATTCCTTTTCACAAATATCTCCTAAAAGGTTTATAAACACAGGTGTGTCTCATCTACCCTGCAGAGGCGTGCGATCGCTTCCTATTTATGCTTTTGTGCTGGGCAAATTTTGAAAAGGGGAAAAAAAAACTAAAATTACTGTTTACTGCCATGGCAAAAACAGTTAGAGCACCAACTATTCTGTAAAATGACTGTTAGAATTTCTCCATTGCTGTCAAGGATTAATTGGAAAGGGAACAACACTGTGCCATTTACAAAGCCGCTATGTTGGCCTTTATTATTGCTATTTCACTATTCCTCTGAGTGTACTTGAACACTTACAAACGAGACATAATTGGCGATTATGCAGACACACTCTATATTCCATATTCATTTAACTGTACATAGACCTAAACAATAAAAAGTCACGGCAAATCCAAAAAAGCCATTAGCATGCTTACAGAGATGTTAGTGCTCATTTCGTATGGATGGCACAATGTTTTTGCTAATCTGCAGTGGCACCAGCATGCAATTGCACTTTAGAGTGTAACTTTATTCCCAGGGAAAAGTGGCTTCTTATTAAAATCTCATTTTGTGCCGTTTTCTCCAAAGAACAGGCATTTAATGAAACAGGAACACATGGCCTCTAATTAGCATGAGGCTACAAGAAGTTAAACTGAAGCTCTAATGCTCAGGGATGTCATGGGACAAACACATTCAGTGATTTTCAAAGTGGGCCCCCTCACACACAATTACTGCACCATAATTATTTTTACAGAGAGACAAATAATGTTTCAGTCCAAACACGTCTTTGATAAAATTGATTTTATTACTTTTATTGAATTGTTGTCCACTGTCCACTGTTGTCTGTAATAACGTCTTTGTAGAGCTAATAATATGTATCGTGTGGGAGCCTACAATGAAATTCCTTTCCCTTTCTTTCTTTACCCAGCACCAGGTGGATGTGCATATATTCTCTCTGGACAAACACCTTCGTTGAGCAACAAAGTATGCCATGCCCTGCAGGAGTCAGGGGCCGATCTCATGTCAGAAGTTAAAGGAAGATTGCACCTCCACCCTGATACTCTTATGCTGTTATGTATCAGCCTGTGATGTTTAACACATTTCAGGAGTTATTTTATGGTGAAATGTGGTAATTTTCCCTCAACCTGCCTCTTCTATTCTACTCTAGTGATTTCCTACATTTCCCAGAATAACCTTCAACATCCCCCATCCCTCAAGACTTGTTGTATTCCACTGGGTTTTATGTGTAGATGGAGAGCGCAATAATGATTGTGGTAGTAAGAGCAAAAGAGCAAGTTCCAGTCAAGAAAAAAACAAGAGTTGCACCCCTTACTCAAAAGCCACATCTCGTGGCCTACTGTCAGTAAAGAAATTGCTATCTCTGCCTCTTTTATAATGGTTTTCTCCCTGTATGATTGTTGAACGTTGGTGCAAAATGGTAGGTCTAGAAAGAACCCTTTGTTCTTTGATTCTGAGGGGCTGACACCAAAGCCTGATGTTTACCACTGATGTTTTAAGTCGTTCATTTTTTTCTCTTATTAAATTCCATTGTAGCTGCACTGGAAATTTCTGGACGTGATGTCATGCCATCTACGTTTGGTCACTTATCCATGGGAAAGAAAAATACACCACCAAAAAAACAAAATGGGCCCAGAAATGCAAGGTGCATTATTAATAACAGTGTTTTAATAGTGTTTAAGGGTAGATTGTTCCTGATTGACTGACTGACTGCCAGATTTGCATGGAATTAACTCACCTCAATGGTAGATGATGTTTTTAAGAAAAATAAGGTTTTAGACTCAATTAAATGACTTGTTAAGATGGATATTTTTGCCGTTAGAATACTTCCACCCCACTTTTCCACTTATGCATCACATTCAAAGGGAGAAAACCATTACGCTGTCAAACAGAGCAAGCAGACAGAGGTAGAGGCACACAAGAAAGTAAAAAAGATCCTTGATGGGTCTGAGAAGCTGCTTTTGAGATGAGTAACCTACAGTACTCTGATCACAAAAAAGGGTAGGAGTTCAGACAGTGTCGGATTCACACTTTGTATTGTATTGGATTCCTGGCTAGCATGACTACATATTGTGAGTCTCAAATGCGGACGATTATTCAAGATAGCACTTTAATAGTTTTGCTTTAACATGAAGTTCAGCATTAAGAGCACTTACCGTTCGTGGTGAGGATTGACTTCCTGTTGGCCATCTGTCTAGAGGTGCGTGAACTAAATCGAAGGGTCGTGTTGGTGGAGTTGAAGTCACGGTTCTTTCCACACAGTAGCATGTTGATACTGCCAACCATATCCTCTTGGAAATTCAACAAACTAGCAGCCTTGAACAGCATGGAGTTCTGCAACTTGGTCATCTGGATACACACAAGAGCATGTGAGGAATTAAACAACATAATATGTTTGAAACAAAATAGCTATACCTAGAGGTCTTAATCTTCAGTCCTATATAGAAGAATCTGTTTGACACCCTAAGACTTTTTTTGCAATCATGTTAATTTAATATTTCCCTTAACTAGTAAGGTTGCGTAATAGTGTGTAACAAAGGTGTACCACTGACATACAGAGTAAACTAATGCATGGATGTCTGTCCTATATAGATTCAGATGCTATATACAATAGTCCCACTAACCTCCTCAATCATTGGTATGGCATTTGCTGAGGTGTCCTGCAGTAGTTGAACTGTGTCTGCCGGATTCAGATCCAAAGCTGAAGGTAGCTAAAGAGCGGGTATGCAAAGTTGGTTTACAGAGCAACAGCTTTCCCAGACATGACCAAAACGTTTTTTTCTTAAACCATGTACTGAAAATAAAAACAAAACAGGCTTGATTGGTATATTCAATGGCTAAAGTTACACAGATTTTTGAGATCTGACTCTGAAATCAGATTTGCCTGAAAATGGCTGTTACACGTCTTTTGTGGCTGCAGTTATTTAAACGCATGTCTACATTACCTGACTCTACATAGAATTCCAATAACCATGTGAGCCTTACTACTAAAGATCTGATAGAAATCTGAGCAAAATCCAATTTCTGTATGTAGCAGTGCTAGACTGATATTCTGAAGGTACGCAGTACAAGTCCAAACCCTGACACTTAATTGACTGGAATAACTAAATGGCTCTAGGTATCAATGACATGCCCTTTCAACCATCATTTCCTCGTGTTAAGTGCAGGCCTATGCTAACATCAGTCCTGATTATCCTTCAGTACATAAACCAATACAGCTCAGAAATTTATGCAGGACAAAGTTCCACAATGGGATGGAATGGAGGGAGAATGAGAGGGACAGAAAGAGGTAACACTACACACTTTTATTTTTTAAACACAAATCTATTCACAAAATAAAAACCCATTCAGAAATAGCACTTTAGCGACAGTTATTGAGTACTGAGTACTGAGTACATTCATTTCGGTTCAGTTTTACGTAGCCATCAAGATAAGACAGAGTGAGAGAGCATGGGAATCTCTCTTTTGAGCATGGAGAATTTTGAGCAAAGACAATATTTCAGGCCTCATTTGTTAAACTCAAACATTTCCCATTGCATTTATTTGCTATGTTATGGAGGGTTCCACAGACTGTCTGTGTTTCTTCTGGAAAAATGATTCAACTGGAATGGCATAGTAACTGAATTGTGAAGACCTAAACCACAAAGTTTACAGAGGCTATCTAGATCTATGTATGAGCACTGCCTTTCAAAAAAGCCTCTGAAAGAACCCACCACTTACTTGCTTATTCAGGCAACATAGATGTAGCAAAAATGTTTTGTGGGATGAACTATTCCAAACACTAATTTTAAGGGGGAAAAAAACATATAATATTAAGAGTAAACAAGTGATTTAACAAGCCAATGAAATTGCAGAGGGGAATATACCATCTTAGAGGAACTTCAGAAATTGACTTTGACATTTGTATGACCTATGCTGAGTACTATGTATATTCAAGTGTTCTCCATATATAAATGCCAGCACAATATGTGGAACCAATGTCTAAATCACCCTCTGCCACTCACTACCTGATAAACTCTGACATTCTTCCTTGTCCTTTACTTTGTGTTGTTGTTGTTATCACTGTTATTCAGCAACGTCAAGCTTAAAGTGTGAGAGTCTGATGTTCTTTTCCATCCATTTGCTTGAGGCGCTGAAGAGCTTTTTCACCATATCTTGTCTGGGCTTTCTTTTCAATGTCTGAAAATGCCCGTGGGCTTAAATTGTTCAAATGCCTTCTCCTACGAACTTCCTGCCTTATCACTTATTTATTGGATTTGCTGTCCCATATATTTTCTTTCAAAGATAAACTCAAAGAAAAGTGCAGGCTTTCATCATCCCAAAGGGAAGTCTGAGATTCAAAAGAATCTAATAAACAAATAATTTCCACCTGATTGCATACATCTCTACACTGGAGACCATTTTGAAAACTTTGGCTGGTTACCGTATAGTTGGCACAGCAAATCACTGCCTTGGAATATAATTTATCATCATCAGACATCAGAGTGCCATGGTAATGTGTGATCACAGTGCATTTGGGCTGTGTTAAATGAAATTGTGGAAATTGCTTCCTCTACAACAAAAAAATATGGTAAAACTGTATGTGACCATCAAACTTTATTTGTAAGTGTATATTTCACCCCAGGATGTTTCCCTGCCTGGAAAATGAATGAATGAATGAATGAATGAATGAATGAATGAATGAATATCTACAAGTGTTGGAATTTCCTTGCTGACAGTGAACACATGTAGCCATTTTTTAATTTTATTTTACCAGTATATCTCTAATCACAACAAGCTCCAGAAGGCTTGAAAGGAAATTTTGGCATCCAAGAGCCACCTACACTACCCTGACATTGTGTCTACATTTAGGCTTACAGTTAGCCCACAACGTCTAACTTAATAATTTCTGACCTCACCATCAATCTAAACAACAATAGACAGATGAGACGGCTGACCGTGCTTGGTTGAAATGGCCTAATAAGATGAAATGGCTCACTCAATAGTTCTGAAAACAAAAGGTATGAGCAAACAATTGATTTTATTACGTAAGGCTATACAAGGATTTGAGAATGGTGTATGACTACTCAGTTCTGTACTCAGTTCATTATATGGTACATTAACTCTTATCTTAGTCATGAAATGGATGTCTGTAATTTGGACCCTACTAGGTGGCTTTCCTCTTCATCCAGCCACTGACTGACTGAAGCTGCCTTTACGGCCTGGTTGAAGCCCTGACCATGAATGAGAGAACTGCGAATGGATGTGGGTACAAATTTGCAGTACTAAACATCCACTGGCATATGTGGTTTTCCAACCTTGTTCTCAATTCTCGGCTGCCAAAGGTCTTGAGTCGCAAACTAAGCTATCCAGAGTATTTTAGAACCTGTGTACGTGCATGTTGTATAAGCATTGTTCTGGCATTTCCCAGTATTTCAGGGTCCCGGACATTCTCCAAAGCAATTTCCATTCCAAACATGATCCGATAAACATTGTCACACTGCACTGAAAGAATGTACATAAACATGTTGTCGCCCATAAATGGTGCTGGCATCCCTTGGGCCAATCAGTGACAAGATGCATCATCCCTCCAAGTTTCATCAAAATCAGTGGCGTCTGAGATTTCATGTTTGAGTTTAAAATTTGGAATTTCAAAGCACATTCATCAGTGCATTTTTCAAATGCCACAACCCAGTGCCGAAATGCATTATCCCTCCAAGTTTCATGAAAATTGGACCAGTAGTGTAGCAGTTACCTTTGAAACTTTGAGATTTTGACCTTTAACTATAGCGGCCCCATCAGGCCAGTCAGTGTATTTTTTTTTAAACACCAGAACACAGTGCATCCCTATTTCATTGCATGGGCGACAATTATAAAACCTTACCTTGGAAAGCACTTTCCTTGTGTCTAGGTTTTGGAGAAAAACTTGTCGGGTGTTTGTCAGCTGCTGTGGAGTGAGGGAGCAACTGACATTTTGAAAGGCCTCCTTGTCAGCCGGACTGCTAAATTGGACATATTCATCCAGGTCCGTCCCTTCACACAGGGTGCTCCTCAGATTGCCTGGCCTTAGGTTGCTCATCATCTGCAGAACAAATATAAACTCTGGTAGAACTCAACAAACAAGTTTTCATTTGAATATATTTATCTAGGCAATTTTTCTTAATGGTATAGATGTACAGGCGTTTTGCCCTTTGGTTGTTGTGCAAGTAAATGGCACCCTGAATCAGATGTCAAGTTCAAATTGAAAGCATTGCTTTTCTTTTTAATAAAGTCTTATTTTGCTCAAGTTTCACCCTAAAAAAAAACAATCTATGTGTACACACATGAAAACCCATAGTTAGACTAACAGAAATACTGAAAATGAGACAGACTAGGGGTGGAACAGTATATGTCAAAAAACCGATCCGTTCAATACGCCTCTCTCGGTTCAGGACTCACTGTGAAACAAATAACACTATAATGCCGTTATTTGAAAAACTGTGATATATACTGTATGTCAAATATTGTCTTTTATTTTTCACTAAGTATATAACAACAAACACCCTGTAGATTGGTTTATCACAGATTCAAGTTTTTACATGGGGAAAATATTTTGACTTTGTTTAAGCAATACGAGTCATTGTTTATTTCGCTTCGTGGAGCAGGTCGAGGGAGACGTGAACTGTTGCAACACCTGCCAGTCTTCGATAATGCCGTGTGGGAAAGAGAAGCCAGAGTTAGACAATCCTCCACCATAATTTCAGGCTGCTGTTTAGGAGCATTATTGTTTCCATGTTTACTACAGCAATGAGAAAAGACATTACCCTGGTGTGCCCATTACTGGGGCAAGAAGAAAGGAGGCAGAGAAACAGCTACAACTCCGTCTCCCCACAGCATTTAAGCAACCCCTCCCTGCAGATTCAGACAAAGACAAATCCATAACCAAAGCTGTAGGGAAGTTTATAGTGAAAGACATGCAACCCTACTCACAGGACACACGATTTCAGTTTATGATTAGGGACTTTGAGCAAAGACGCTACCTTCCTGTACTTGGGACTTCTGTACCAAGTTTTCTCCACAGCAGGGGACACTGCAAGCAGAAGTTTCCTTGCAGCAGGAAATGTGGACAAATTATTGTTGTTGCAAGTGCAGTTCATTCAAAATTACCTATGCACCTTCAAATGCTTTTTTGTCAAGTCTACTCAATACCAGAGATTGCCTTGATTGGAACTGGAAAGACAAATTGTCCCAGAGGTAGTTCATACTGTACACTACAGGCCAAGACATACTGCATTTTGAAATGCTCAATCACAACACTTTTGCTGGATATGGTCTTTTGAAAATCTTATAGCCAGATCGAATTCCATTATTTTTATGGACAGAGTTGAAAAACTGCTTTCAAGGTAGTTGAGAACCAATAGTTTCTCAATAGTCCATTTTCTTCTCCTTGTAATGTATGGTTTTGCTACACCTCAACACTAACAGAAGTTACCACAAAAGAAACCCAGACAGGGTTCGGCCTGGCCATCAGGAGATCCGGGACGACTCCCGATGGCCTGCCTGCATGGTTATTGATTTGACCTGCAGCTGTGGCCTGTGATCAAAGCACAGCATAAAGAAGCCGAGTGGCCAATTGAGCTGAGTAGATAGAATAGTCAGCTGTCAGTTGAACAGAGGGTTGTGTGGGGTGTGAAGAAGAAAAGAAAGAAATAAGAAATGAAAAGGTGGAGCTGAGAGAACAAGTAAAGAAAAGAAAGGCCCTTGAGGAAGAGGTGTATAAATGCTTCAAAATATCGGATATGTTGAGAACTAGCACCCCCATTTCCAGCATGGGTCAGTCAAAACATGATGGTACTACCGAGGGGGAAGCTATAGTCCCCAGGACAGACAGCTACATTTAGGCAAACGGGGCTACCCGAGTATTCAAGAGCTCAACAGTTTCTTGCAAAACAGATTTCATGTGATTCTTTTTATGTCCACAGAGGTGACTTGCTAGCTCAGCTTCAGTTATTGCATATATTTTACTGGTTCTGTATTGAATGTAGGTCTGTAGCTGGTGTCTAAATGATTTGCTGGCAAACTGATGCAAGATAACATCATGCTGTTTAGTTTGCACCACATACAGTGCCATGGCCTTATATGAGCACTGTTGAGATAGCTTCAGAGTGCTGTTTTGACTGTAGGGAATAAAGAGTTGTGGTGACTATCTTATAGGACTAATAAGTCTTATAGGACTAATAGTCATCTATGGAATAGTATTTTTTCAGAAAGTTAAACTGTTTCTCTGCCAAAAATTATGATTGTAATTATGTAGTGCTTCATTATATTAGCCTACTGTTCATTATAAGTATCAACACTTAGATATCAAAAATGCATTTGGCATGTCATGGTTACTGACTCACCACCACTACAAAAATCCACTCTTCCCAGTAAACATGCCCACACTGTCCCAATGTGTGTCCAATATGGGCAAAAATACTGGCCCAGTTCAGGCAGCCCACACTAGGCCCATTAGGATTTGCACATTGGTGCAACACAGGCCCGATGGCATTGGCTCAGTGTGGGCCAGCTAGCAGCCCAAAAATATTATTAATCCCCAACCAAACCCCATCTGTCTTATTTTGGGCCCTTAGATAATTAGAAACAAAATATAATTATTTAATGTGTAACAATAACAACAACAGCAGAAATAATCACATGATTAGAAACCAAATTCAAGTGCAGAACAAAATGCTTGTGAATGTACTCTTAATAATACACACTAAATGTCTTCTCCCTTAAGATTAACAAGGAGCTGCTTATTGTCATTTTTAGAAGTGTTTTGTGTTTTGTGTGAGTGTTTTGTTTGAATCAAAGTGAGAGAACTTAGTTTTCTAACACAACCAAAACCTTTTTTTTATCTTGAAGAAATGTCACACTTTAAACAGTAACAGTAAAACAGTTTGTAATTTCTAGGCGTTGCTCCTCTACTCGCCTCTGGCTTGGACTACTAGCCCAAACAGCCCACCTACAGCCAGTGCAGGGCCAATTCCACCTTTTTGGTAACACTTTATTTTCCAAGTCTGTAATTAGTGTGATTGGCCCATTAGAAATGCATTGTGGCATGTTCAGGGTAGAGCAGGTGGCAGCAGAGACGCATGAGATACACCCAGCTCTTTCCCTCTGCTACTGCTACTACACTACTCCTAGGTGCTACCGCTACTATTACTACTACTACTGCTGCTACTGCTACTACTACAACTACTACTACTGCTGCTACTGCTACTACTACTACTACAACTAATGTTACTACTACTGCTGCTACTGCTACTATTATTACTGCTAATGCTACTACTACTGCTACTACTACTACCACTACCACATTTCAATTCAAATAGAAAAACATTTTGCAAACAAACATTATTATTTATTATTAAACTTCAACCAAGCAAGCAAGCACACCTTTTCTAGTTTCCTACATAATGCCATGTACAGAACCATATGACATTATGCACTCACTATAGGGAATATGGAGGAATTTGCAATTGGTGGAGTTGATACCAGTACCTGGCAATTTCCTCTAATTTCCTTATAAGTGAATACTTGGGTTCATCTTTCCCAATAATTGTGAAGTTCTTTCTAGGAAACTCTTGTAAACCCTTGGTTTTCTTTTATCAACTGCACATATTGAACCCTCTCTCCATTTCCTATTGATGTGGTTACAGTGTTAGTGCCGCTTATAATTTACCTTTCTGTGGTCACAGCAAATACAATACTGTTACAAAACTATACTCTCATTTCACTGTCCAATCATTTCATGTCTCCAATACATTTGGACACACATTGTGAAACGACCGCATTGCATAATCAGATTAAAAATTACAACTTTAATCCAGCAAACAAAAGATACATGTTAGATAGATTTAATCAATACCACATACAAACAATTAATTAGTAGCACCGGCACCAATTACTCTCATCCACTACTGAAACTGACGTATGGCCATGGAAGTTAGGCAGCAGCAATGCATTATGGGGCATTTCAGTATGTCTAGTGACATTGGCCCAACAAGGTTAACACATTTATCAATCAAAATTTACTATGAAAACATCCAAAATAATAGCTAGTAAACCAAAAAACAAATTACTTCCATTGTAATCGTCATGGTAGAACGCGTATGAAACTCAGGTTTCAAAAACTAAGGTATATGGACCTTCCATCCGCTACAATAGAAATTGTGCTGTAGGCTTTAGAGGTTGTCTCCATTTACTATTCACACTCATAGTTCTGACATCTGACTTTTCCTTCTTCATAGGTTCTTTGCTGTGGACCTGCCGCAAGAAATAATGGCAGAAGCGTTCAAGAGAGCCCTAGTGGCCATGTTGGGAGACCGCCACATAATTCCAGCGCAATTGGTTTGACTTGCTGCTGTTAACACTGCAAACACCAATTGTGGTTAGCTGTTGACAATAAGGCAATCTAAAAATAAGTTTAAAGACTTCCAAACATTGTCACACATCAAGAAGAAAAAACAACATTTTCAGAAAAAAAGAAGACGGCTATTGATAACCTCAATCAATCGCAAAGACATCAAGACAGACAGGAATCAGTATCAGGTCTGCTCAGATCATTTCATATCTGGTAAGTAATTTTAAATAGGTATAAATTTAGAGAAAGAAATGATTAATAGCATGCACAACAGCAGAGTCAGCTGTCACAGAACGTCACTCACTCATCCAGATGTGAAAAAGTTGTATGCCTGCTTTCAGGTCTTCCATGGTGTTAGGGCTGTGGCCAAAAATACAATATTTTCAGACCATTCAGCTTTTGGGATACTGTAAGGGTCAATACCTATCACTTCAGTCTTTTTAGGCTATTGCTGTTTTTCGGATTTAGCCATTGCAGCCAGCAGCAGGTGCTGGTCTCCCACTGACTTGTCAGTGGTCTTCCAACAGGGCCAGGTATGTTACTCTGGTACTGCAAAGGGCCTATAATAGGCTGTCTGAGGCTCTCTTTTGTTGGGGTAGATCAATACCCTGGTCATTATTAGAACTTGTGCAAGAAATGTGAAGGCACACATGTGCAACGATACCTACTGGATTCAGGCGGATGTTTGCATTCATCACACTTTGGACCACCGTTGGTGGCACGGACAAGTCCTCTCTCAGATGTGTGGAGAATGTTTCATTGTCATTCAGAATACTCCGCAGAGGCACCGGTTGACCTTAAACATGAAGGGTGAAAGTGATGGATCATTGCTTTGGCAGAATAGCAAACAAATATCAATATTTAAGTAGCTGTGTACTTGATGAATAGCTGTGTAATGCTAACAATGGGTATACCTCTGGTAATCATGGAGGGTTATTTTTTACATTTTTTTTACAAATGTAAAATCAATGTGCAGCACTTTGATTTGGTTTTGTTACACACATAGCTTTGAGTGGCACATGGCTATATTCTAGTTAATTAGAGGTGAAATTCTGCTCTCTGGATGAATGTTGCAATTAAAGCCTTCGCTGATGAAAATAGGGTTTGAACACTGGACTGCATGAGCAGGTGAGATCAGATAATTTGTCACTAAACATGTGTCAGACTGTTAACCAGCCATTTCCTCCTGATTAGTTGCCCACAAACACGTGATTTAAAAGAGCCAGGTTAAAAACCAATCGACCATTCAATGTTAGCCCCCTCTAAATTGACAGAAAGAATGGCTTCACCAGTCAGGAATCCAACTGTGTCCCCCACACCCATTCACGTATCCGTTCAACTTGTGTGTTTTCTACTCTCTGGGACTCCAACATGTGCAGTTGAGATGATGAAGGGGTTGCGTGGTTAAATTAGATTAGCCCTTTTGCAAGGGTAGCACATGCAAGTCACTCAATTTTCAGCATGGTAGGGGGAAGTGAGTGGTCTTGGGTTATTCAAGGTTCAATTAAGATAAATGTTGAGTAAAAATAACAATCTTGGCAATAACAACACTGGCTGGAATCAATTATGCCATTCAACACACCACTCACATGATTACAACTCTTACTAAACACTTAATGACTGACACCCTTCGTGACTGGGGCGCCATCAGTGAGGCTTGTATGGGGAACCAGAACATGTTCTGGGCTCTTTCTGAACATTGTCCCCTTTCTGATTGAAGTGACCACCTGAGCCTTTTAATCAAAAAAAAAAAACAGGACAACAAAATCACCTTTGCCCTTCTAGTCCTTTGATAGTACTGCACTCCTCCTTCTTGTTAATGACCTTTTGTGCTCTTGCCTCAGACGGTGAATCCTATTAATTATGCCCAGGCTTAGATGTTTGATGGATTTAATCTTGTATATTACAAGCCAGCGACCCCAAAATGCAAATGGCCCACAAGCTGTTTGTTGAACAGCAGGCCCCCCTTTGCCTATTTGCAAATTAGGTTCCGTATGAAAATCTGAATATCATCAGGCTAAATGAGCCTAATGCAAAGCAGCAACTTATCAAGACAAACGATCTGTCAGTCTGCATGGTAAATTGCATCATAAATAATCACGCGCCATTGTTTTTGAGGGATAAAGGAGAATAACAAATCCTCTAACTTGTCATCCACATGAAGGGGATACTTTCCTTGATGGAGAGTACTTAACAAAGACACAGCAGAGTGATTGTTGCTGAGGCTGAGTGTCTACTGCACCAATTATTTCTGAACCATTACTCAGTAGCAACAGAACTTTTAGAATTTAAGATTCACATGAAAGGATCATTTGGGCTTTGACCCATGTGGTTCTTCGCCGTGTTCAAGTGCACAGCGAGGGAATCTGACAAAACAGGAAACAAAGTGAATATCCGTTTCCACATATCCATAACAACATCCATACTGACAGTTGGCAATATAGAAATATTGGTGTAAAGCACACCATTGCATTTCTGTTACTGTATTTAAATGTCTATACCATTCACAGGGTTAGATTGTGATAGGACTGAATCCCATTGCTCTACATCATCTGACAGCCGTTGTATCTTGCTGATAATGGATCTGTTCACCAGCAGGGTCTGCAGCTCAATCAATATCCCAGCAATTCTGGTTTAACAGGGAGAGAAAAAGAGGTTAAAAGTTCAGCAATGGTTTTGTGTTCAGATGAAAATCATTGCCATTCATCCTTATGCTTTACACCGGGGGCGGGCAACCGTGTGCCATGGAGGGCCGAGAGTATGTTTTCACTCCAACCAAACACTGCACCAGGTGACTGATTAGTTCTTCCTCTCTGGCTGAAGCTGTGCTAATCAGTGCAATGACCTGGTGTAGTCTTTGGTTGGAATGAAAACCTGCATACTCTCTCCATGGCACATGATTGCCCACCCCTGCTTAAGATAATGGAAAGAGAAACATCCCTGTACATACATGGAGTTGTTGAAGTTGTTGACTTGACCTGGTGTCTCTCCTGGTGTTGGGTACTCCACACAGGGATTGTCGATGTTACACATCATACCTTGCAGCCAAGGCAGCACGCCAGCCGATGGCATGGCTTTATTTGGATAATGACCTGGAATAATAGAGGGGAAGAGTCATTCAACTACCCAGCTGGGTACATAATTCATGGTTGTTGGGAAATATGGGGACATGTTATGCGTCACAATGGTAGGTAGGATGTTTTTCATGTTCTTACTAGATCATTATTTTACCTAGACATTGTACAAAACTTCATCAGTATCAAATTGAAAGTTGTTATGGAAACAGAAAATAAAACTTTTGAAAAGCTGTCTTGAATGTTATTAAAGTTAATACAATTACCCACAAAATAAATAATCAGATAAAGATAGAAGATTTAGAATTGATTTCCTTATGATATTATCTATTACAAACACTTGATAAGTCTTCTGTTGATGTAAAAAAAAAATAGACCAAGTATGTGCCTGTACTTACATTGGCCTTTGTAAATTGGCTTATTGGTGGACCGCACCCACACCATGATGAAGAAGAGAAAGAGAGGCCATACCACCTCAACTACCAGGCGCACCTGCAGTGACAAAATGATTTGTTTTGGAAATTCTTGCAACATATTAAGGCCACCACATATTTTTACCACATATTCGTTTTCCTTAGACACAGGTCCAAAGATGTGATGTCACAGCTAAAATTCATAAAGAATCTCTAAAGGCAGTAAAAAATGGTGTGTGTGTGTTGACAGTTCTTCAAAAGGCCAACAGGAATTGAAGGTCACATTTTTGTCGGCCTCAGGAGAATTATCACCCCGTACTTTCATATTATTACCCCACACTCAATGTACCTTTAACAGGGTGATTGGCAGACCAATGAAAGTCTTGTGCTTTAAATAAAGCCACAATGTTTAAAGCCTAACAAAATTTGCCTACAAAATAAAATGTGAATTATGGGGATTCTCAATCTTACTGATTGCTATTTTGGATCAAAGCATTTAATCGCTGACATATAGTTTTTGAGAATATTCTGCATGAAAACAAACTTGGGGTACATTTACAAATCAAAGTATTTACAGGGGTTACTCTAAAATCCAGCATTTTGTAAAATCATACGAACCTACATATGAACCTTACTAGTTATGGCTCTGTTATGACTGCAAAAGTGTGCATGTAGGTGTGTTTGTGTGTGTATTTACAGTGTAGGCGTACATAGTGCATATCTGTTTTGCTGTTTCTCTTGCTATTACGCTGAGGCAGCAAGCTCTGCTCATGACTCCCAAAACCAAACCCATCACACGCTCCTTATCTCCTCCCTTCCACACCCAATCCTCTTCTAGATGAATAGTGCCTTGCCAGCTACTTCATTGCTTGAATACAGCCACTTCAGTACCTGCTAGCAAGACCTGTCCCGTGTGACCTGCCTGGCTTATATTTTAACCGCAGAGAATGGGTGGAGAGAGAAACCAACAAAGCGCAAAATGGGAGGCCTGAAGACTTTGCTTGTTTACTAGTGTGTTCCATATTTTTCTCTTCAACTAGCATTTAAGAAATACAGAGATAAAGTGAGTGATACCAAGACCCTAGAATTGAGAGGTTTCTAATGTTTCTCGACCATCTCGGCTCAGAATTCCACTTTCACACCTACAGTGCATATTTGTTTCTACCACTGCTGTCGCTAAGGAAACACTGAAGCAGTGCAATTTCTCTATACATAAGTCAAGGAAACATGCACATCTGAAAGCTGAAGGGCGAGAGAGACAGGTTTTGTACATCAGTAGATTTCACTCCATAAAGGTAATTCAACCCTGCTGTGAAGTCTTTTCAGCATGAAATATCCACAGGCGTACACAGCGGATGACTCCCAAGATATTACCATCCTGCAGCACATCGCGCCTCAACTCTTCAGCCT
>CABFOQ010021599.1:38382-53840 GCA_900660455.1 Gephyroberyx darwinii | reverse complement strand
GGTGCTTGCCTATAGGGCAGTGAAAGGAACAGCTCCTTCCTACCTCCAGGCTATGGTCAAGCCTTACACCCCCGCCCGACCACTTCGCTCTGCTGCCTCGAGGCGTCTGGTTGCCCCGTCGATCAGAGCCCCCTGCGGTCGATCTATGCGGTCACGGCTTTTCTCTGTCCTGGCCCCACAGTGGTGGAATGACCTCCCTACTGATGTCAGGACAGCAGAGTCGCTGCCCATCTTCCGCCGCAGGCTGAAAACCCACCTCTTCAGGAAACACTATCCTGACCCTTCCTCTTAAGTGTTCCTGTGCTCTTGTTTATTAGCGCTTGATTATCTGACTTACTTATTTTGTCTTAGCTCTTGTTTATTTGATCGACTTATTTGTCTCACTTGTCTACTTAAAAGTAGGTAGCTAATGTTACTGCACTTATACCGTAGCACTGGTTATGCTCTTAAATGCTTGTTTAGTAAGGAAATGCACTGATGATTTCTGGTGACTAGTAGTTCTCTTACCGACCTATGTTGAATGCACTTATTGTACGTCGCTTTGGATAAAAGCGTCTGCCAAATGACTGTAATGTAATGTAATGTAATGATTTTATAATATATGACATAATGACCACCCTTGGTAGGGTTCCCAAACTTTCTGAAATTACTGTATATAGATAGGTATATATGTGTCTTCCTGTGTTCTCAATAATTTTAATAGTCAATTAATGCTTATCCAATGAGATATTGTCCCAAATTTTAATTTTATTAACCATAAATTGTATACACATTGTATACCCCAATTACCCAATGTAAAAAAATTTGCCGGTACTCTGTAGTTTCTCAGTCTTTTTATCTTATTATTCCATCCCATTTATTGAGCTATTGTTACTTAAAAAATGTTGGAGTTTCTCGGTACTACATGTAAGTTAGTTAGCTCATAATAACAGCACTGTAAAACAAAGTGCTACTGGATAATCCAATTCTGAATACAATATTGTCTTTGAAGTTTTACATTATTCTGAGAAAACTTGTATAATTACCTACATGGCAATGTGACTATTATTAAATAATATTGCTTACGTTTTCATGTCATGTTGCCTAAAATAAATATTTTTGTTCTGTTGAACTGAATTTGACAAATTATTTACAAGTTAAATTAAGATGGAGCATCTTATGTAGTTATTTGATTGTCAATCGATAAATCTCTAGTAGGGGTCAAATCATCTTGTGCCTGTGTGTAATTATTAGACACGACAGCACAGCATGGGACAAGAACAGGCAGCATGGGAAAGGACACAATTGTGCCACAGAACCAGGAGGCTGTCCGGCTCCATCTGTGTCCTACTCTGTGCCTCCTGTTGCAGTCCTAACGCTGCACTGTTCACTTGCACTGACTTTTGTTTATTTTATGAAGAAGACACTTGATGGTTTCAGGATAATAAGATATAGAATATGATTATACAGAATCATATCAGAAATGTCACCACAAAACAAACAAAAATGAATTGTCAAATTTTATTATAAAATTGTGTACAACACTAAATACTGCAGAAAATTTAAAATATGTCATTCATGCATCAGTCATCATAACTACTTTTACTGCAGCCTATATTCTGATATTTTGCTTTCAAGACACATAAGTTATATCACATTAGACAAAAAAACAATATTTATTTCCAAAGAACAAATCAATACAACAATATACAATGAGCTTGAGGATGTACCATAATAGGAAGAAAAATGTGACCCTTAAAATGTTGGAAGTGAAATATAATTCACTTATTAACATTAATTCTACTTCTACTATTTGCCATTCTTCATATAGTGTCCCTGAGTGGGTAAATGGGAATAGGGGAGCAGGAGGAACAGAAATTGTAAGGAACCAGGAATGAAGAGACTTGATGATGACAGAAAAGGAGAATGTGATGATCACAGCATAGTACTTTTCACTCTGTCAAAGATCTGTCTGACTTTGACTGCAGGGACACAGCCTTCCCTCACAATGGTTATGGTCCCTGTGGAAACAGGAACACAGTTTTGAATGAGATCTTGCTTGTTAAAACAAAGGAACAATTTATTGGGAAAGATTCTGCATTGTACCTTCATCGATCTTCAAGCAGTTCACCACGGTGGAGCCCACAACTTCATTAGACTCCCCGTCACACAGAACCCCCTGGATCTTGTGTCCCAGTCGGCTGCAGTAAAAATAAATGTTACCAGAGGGGATCAGAGAATGTGCATGTAGTTATCATCCATGATTGCCAATATACTATAATAGACTGATAAACCACACATTTGCCCCTTCTGATACACTAGACGTACCAAAATTAGTCTGGTGTAAAAGGGTACATTAAACCCTGTATCAAGGGTCAGATCATTCTGCCACAGTACAAGCCTGGGGCTGCATCACTGCTTTAAAATGATCTCAGCATCAAACTTTATAATTATCTCCAAACTGAAACACGACACGGTGCAGTAGTGGGTCCGGTGAATAACAGCAGACACGCATGAGGAGTTGTGTACAGTACTGTTCTTTGCAGACACACTAACCTGATGATCATGTTGTGATGAGTGCTGTCTGGCTCTCCACTGGGATTGGCTGAAGTAATGGCAAGGGGTCCAGTGATGTCACACAGGTGTCCGGTCACAGTGTGATCAGGGACGCGGATCATGATGCTGTCCTTGGTACCAACACGGTCATAAGCTGGTCCCACACCTAATAAGTTAAATTAAAAAGTGATTACAACTGCATCATTTTAAGGAAAGCCAAAGATGGTGTCAGCTGAATCCTAAAGTACAGCATAGGTGTTCGATCGCAGCAGCGACAGCATCTTTACCCAGTTTGAAGAGCCAGTCTCCTTTGCTGATGATGCAGCTGATGCCTCCTGGGTACACATTCCTCATGAACTCCCAGAGCAGAGGGCTGAAGGGAGGCCTAGCTGCCACCAGCTGGTCCACGCTGGAGATGCAAATACAGATGGGTTTCTCTGCTGGTCTGTCCTGGGAGAGGTCACAGATAACAGGTATATGCATTAGACATCAAACACACCGTGGTAGCTTTTGTTGTTTAGATCTGTCTCATACTACAGTACAATATGACACTGCTTATTTTAAATCTTACTTTAATGTTGTAGATCTTCTCTATAGCCTGGGGATTCCTGCAGGAGGCAGCCAGGGCGTACACTGTATCGGTGGGAATACCACATACCCCACCTTCCTCTAGTAGACTGGCAATTTTCAGAAGTCCACTGGTATGTCGGGAGTCAAGCACAGGACAGGGTAGTTCTGCAGCTGTCTCCTTATTCTTTTCCTAAAACAGACCACAGATGGAGGGAGAGTAAAAGAACAGAACAGAACAGAACAGAACAGAACAGAACAGAACTTGTGTCTCTTAATTGGTCACCTTTAATAAGGGTGGGCCCACAGGTAGCAGTTTCTGTGAGAAGATGCAGTTCACCAATGATGCCAGCGCTCCATATATACAGATTATTGAAAACACTGCAAGCATGGCCACTGTAAAGAAAATGTTGTTATAATGTTTTAATAACTGAAAGGCTAGTTTAAAGATAGGGATTAAATGTAAAGCTAATTCTAGAATTAAAACCCAATTTCAATGGAAATTATGAGTTTGGGATTAGCCTTAATCCATCCTTACTTTCTAGTTGGTATGGCAGTCGCTGCAGGGTGGAGAGCAAGAAACAGACCAGTATAACCTCCATGACTGCTGTTAGAAACAGCAAAACCAGATTCTTATATGCAGCTGAAAGAAATCATGGAAGGAAGGACTATTAGCTCAAAAACAAACAAATTCATTTGTAATTTGTTTTTGAAAGAATGTAGTTAACTTTACCAATTAGCATGAGGAAAGCATTAATGACCAGGAAAGCAATGGCTCCCATTGTAAAGCCATAGGCTGCCTCTGATGATAGCTGGAGCAGGTTACCTGGAATAGAATGATTTGTAGTGTAATAGCATTTTGTTTAAGTTTTGTGTCAAAGGTTTGTGTCAA
Organism: Gephyroberyx darwinii; assembly: GCA_900660455.1. Classification (NCBI taxonomy): domain Eukaryota; kingdom Metazoa; phylum Chordata; class Actinopteri; order Trachichthyiformes; family Trachichthyidae; genus Gephyroberyx; species Gephyroberyx darwinii. The sequence goes on along the minus strand of CABFOQ010021599.1, from coordinate 49,846 downwards.
CAAATCACCATCTAATATTTTTTACTGACATACCTCCAAACCTAAACCAGGTCCAGGTGGCCCATACTGCTACATAGAAGGACGGGATGACTGACCCGAAGCGCCCTCCTTGCCTGACCTGCAGCCGGCTGACATAGGCCTGGATGATGGTTCCAGAGATGAGAACCCAAGGGACAGTCAGATGAAGGAAGAAGGAGTTCATGCTGGACACACTAGCATGGAGCGCCGAGAAAGCTGCCACCCCATTGCAAAGATAGAACAGGGCATCTGGACTGTGTTCAGTATGCAGCAGCACCCCCTGATCTCTCCCTCTGGACCTCCAGCGAGGCAGAGCCTCTTTAAGCCAGCGAGTGGAGATGGGCTGGGGGCCTACAGGGATCAGGGACTTTTCTGCTATGGTGTTGATGAGACGAGAGAAGGTGCCATAGAGAGAGGTTGCAGTGAACAGGGAAGAAGCCACACCGAAAAAGATGTAGTATCCCTGGAGAGGGATCTGGGAGATGGTGGAGACTGTGAGCAGGAGGAAGAGTGTGTTGTGGATCAGTTCCAGTGTATCTGTGTTCAGGCTTCCCACGCATAGCACCAAGGCTGCCACCACAAAGAACCAGTTGCCCACCATTGGTTCCCTCCCAGAGGCCACTTTACTGCCCTCCACAATCAGAGCAGATGCCACAAACTCATCCCAAGCCTTGATCAGCCAATATGTAGCATGAAGACCAAACTTGGTGGTGTGGTAGCAATCTTGGCGCAGGTGAGCATAGTAGCTGGAGAACAACTGGGCAACTGAAATAATTGAAACCCATGCAACTCCTAAGGCAAAGGACTTCATGTACCCAAAGCTGTAGAAAGCGAAGATAAAGGGGGCAACAGTGTCACAGAAGAAACCCAGGGCCATTGGCTCTGCATATTTTGTGTTCTTCTTCTTCTCCTGGCCAATGCTCTGGGCACTTGCTGAGTTGGTGGTCCCTAGCAGGAGAACATTGAAGAGGGGGGTTCCAAAGCCCTTGAGGGCTAGACGTTGAGTCAGGCCTTTGGCAAGCAGTGCAGCTGAGCCATAGATGGCAAAGATCAGGATGAGAAACTCCAGGATCCCAGAGACCACGAGAGCCCATGAGTTGGCCACCAGACCCACTGCTTCAAACACTAGGGTGGCCGTGATGGCCCCAAAAACAAAAGGCATGATGTAGTTGACTGTGGCAGAGCAGAATGCAAGGAGAAAAGACAGTAGGATATAGGGTAAGAGACCAGAGATGGCTGACTCTTTTATGGGCAAACGTGAAAGCCAAACAGGGATCTCTGAAGTGACATTCTGAGTTATGTTACTCATCAGGTTAGTGGACAGGGACATATTGTTCATCATCTCATGGAGCACGACTTCTGTAGTGGGAGTTCCAGTTATAACGCCATGGTAGATTCGGGTGGCACCATAACTGCCCCAGAGAGCAGCATAGCCAATGAAGGCAGTGCCACTCAGATGATCAAATTTTCGGAAGGAGAGCAGGCCGGCTATCAGTTGGCATATACCACCAATCAGGATGAGGTGAACACCTGTAAAAAGCATTGTTGTGAAAGTTACTATAAGGCAAGAATGAACAATCCTAATTTCAACAAGATTATAGCCAACAAATGCATTTGAGATTTGGGTTGAGTTTAAATGATAATTTGAATTTTTAGAACTATAAATTATGTTTTACTAACATCTACTCACTACAAACCTGATTACAGGTTAAGGATATTGTGATCTTCTAAATGACTCCCTGTTTAAATGGTTCATGGTTTTACTTATGCATTACTAGTTCTTCCACAGTTTAAAGGGATATTATACTCTCTCATTGCTTTGTTATTGTTACGTGCCCGTGGGGTGTGTTTTTCTCCCCTTCTGCTTTTCTTTCTCTCCCCCTCCTTGTTTTCCCTTTAGGTTCTAACGACCTGATTGGTTTCCACCTGTGCAGACATGCTGCTCATTGGGTCCCTCGGACTTCGAGCCAGCCAATCATCACCTGGGGCCCTCAGTAAAAGGAACGCGCTTTCAGGTTTCTGTGCTCTTTTTGTTCGCTGCTCCTAGCCTGCCTGAGCTGTTTGTTTGAGAGTTGAGACTTGAAAATATTAGTAAAGACTAGTATTTAAAAGGTATGTGGTGGGAGGTTGAGGACAGTAGGTAAGTTGGGGTACCCCTTCACACAAGTTTATTGATTGGTTATGAATAAGTAGGCTAATACAGGAGCCACATCATTAGAAGTGCAGCTGTCAAGGCTGTCAGCTATTAATGTCACAATGTTCTTGGTTGGATGCTGTGTAAACAGATTTTACCTGCAAGGATGTTCTCCACCCCTTCTGGTGTGACGCCAGTGTGTGCTGTATTAAAATTCTGTAGAAGTACAAGGAATGCACTGATTCCATTGGCTAACATGCCTAGCACTCCTGGCTCGCCATAGAAACTGGCTGGAAAACCATCTGATGTTGCCATAGTGTCTTTGTTGTCAAATTGTAGGTTAGCTTCAGCTGGAAAAAAAATAATGAAATAATGAAACAACTGGCACAGAAGTTTACCAATACACAAAACAAATCTGTGAATCAAAGAGTCATGCGATGCAAGATATATGAATCATTTAACAGACCAACTCAGTGTAGTACACTGCATTGATCTTGGCTAATCATTGCTATGTTATGTGCCAAAGGGAAATATATCGTATGGCTATGTTACAAAATTACATGTTCCCTACAGTCACCCAGGTTTTGTGCAGAGTGAAGTGACTGGAAAAATGTTATTTATGGTAGGAAACAACATGCCCTACTTGATGTCTCCAAAAATACTTTAATGGCGCCCCTGGAAAGTTACAGTGAACAAAATGACCTGAGCACCCTCTATATGCAAAGAGTTCTTTTAATTGTGGAAACAGAAAATAAGATCAAATTAATGGCAGGAATGATATTGTTTCTAAGGAACATGTAACAGGTAAAGTACAAATGAAAGGCAGAAAATCCTCAAATAATGATTAGGCTGATTTTTCCAGAAAGTCTTTCAAGGGAAAGACAAAAGCACAAATTCTCATTCCTTCAGACTTGCTCAGGCTTTGCCTTATCACCGTAAGCATTTAGAGAAAGTTGTCAATCCTTGGCCCCGCCCCATCACAGGTGGGTTGGCTTTCATGATCATTGTTGTAGTGTGACAGTGGCAAGAGACAGAAACACATGTGGCTGTGTTCAGTTTAGTGCTGTAATTGACAGGAAAGTAGCTGGCTTCTGCCTAAGGCTTTCATACAGAACTAGTGCAGTGATATCAAACCAAAAGAGGAGCACGGCATACACTAAGGCAATGTTCATGAGTCTGTTAGTTTCACACGCTCTCTAAGTTGTAGTGTAATGATTGAATACATTGGTAAACAATGTATTCATGTTAATCTGGCAGCTATTAATCATAAAATTATTGGAATGATAATCATTTTGCCTAGAGCACTAAGGCCTTGAGTATAATGTAATGTAATATTCCTATATTGTGCTAACATAAGAACCTGATATCATCTCTAGTAGTGTAGCATTTTGAAACTTCAGTAGACATTGTAATAGCTAGCATTGAGGCAATTGGAAAAAGGTTTTACCTGGTGAAGATGCTCAGAGAAAGTGTTGAGTTGCTCTGAAGCAGGGTTGTCATAAATATTCCTTTCCTATGTGTAGGAGGAGTTCCAAGAAAATTCTCTGACGCCAATGTAGTTTCCCATGAAACATGACATCACTGCCCTACCTCTAAAACAATCACCATCCTCCTCTTGCTCCTCTGATTATAGTGACTGTGGAATTCCCTTTAGTGGAGATGCTTTTGTGATGGATATATTTTCCACTTACGTGTTCCTCCCAGGCCAGTATCAGTCCTCTGCTATATAAGGCAAGTAACCTTATAGTAGCCTCAGCCTTTCACCTGAGAAGCATCAGCATACTTCATCCACCTCTTGACTGCTATCTACTGTATCAGCACGGAAAAAACTGGCAGTGGACAAAAGAAAGGAGGAGAAACCAAAGAGGACAGAAGTCAAACCAGACAAGAGACAGCAGAAAAAAGAACAGTATAAAGCAACGTGGCCACAGAAACACCACAGTGACAGCATGATCTCCAAGCTACAGGTACAGATTCATAATATTTTTCAAGACCATTCAAGTTAGATTAATAGGGTTTGACTAAAAGGAAGAGAACATATTTCTCTCTCGCTTGGTTTTCCTCCTCCTTGTGGCAATTATTGACCAGTGACATACTTTGCACTTCTAACTATTGATTCTGTCTGCATCCCTAGAGCAGGGAAGCCCCCATCATTCAAGTAAAAGTGTCAATACAAAATCTTAAAATCCCCAAAATAGACATGTTAGATGTGTTTTTCCACACACGGTTTTGTGATTACGTGCTAGGGGTGAATCTCATAGAGCTCTGGTTTAATGTTGACCACTTCGCATGTACTGTACCACACCTGGCAGCACCGCCTCACCTGTACAATGGCTCTTTCATAAGAGTCACACAGACAGACCAATATTCATTAATAATGCCCATGTACGCCAAAAGGTTGATTTAATAAGATGTGTGTCTGACGAAGAAAGGCAGAAGGTCACTGCTCTTGCCTCTAATTGACCTGCAATACATTTTCCCCTCAGTAGCTCAGGTAACATATTTGACTTTCTATTATGTGTCCCACAGAAAACCATTAGACCAGTGTGTGCACTCAGAAGAATATATACGGCGGAAGTGAAAGGTAAGCTCAGCTTTTGGGACACGTAACTCACCCTTCCATTCTAACATCATAATACCACTGTCACATAATACTTATTTAGACAACAGACTTATCTCTCTGTGCCTCAGCTTTAAATAAAGTGTTTTTTACTGTAAATATTGAGAATCTCTGTACATCCAGCTAATATTGATAATATTGATTCTCTACTGCTCTTATTTTAGACATGAAAAAACTGAACAGTGCAACAGTTTTTAAACATTCAACTCTTCTCCTCACCTCTGTTCACATCTCCCGCATTCCATCGTATTCATGTTGCATTCCCCTCTTTAACATTTCCCTTTTTCTTTAACGTTTCTCCCCCTTCTCCCCTTTCCCTTTTTCTTCTCACTGCATTCCTCCACCCATTGCCCCTCTTCTCCTGCAGTCTTGGAGCACCCAGCCCCTGAGGACACAGTCACAGCTAGCTTTGGGAGGTTTATCAGTGAGGTGAGGCCCCAGCACTTGTCCTCCATAGTGCTCCACCGCAGTAAAAGGATGGTGCTGGACAGCATCGGGGTCGGCCTTCTTGGCAGCACTACTGATGTGTTTGAACTGGCCCTGCAGCACTGTCAGGTGAGGCAGAGGGAAACTATAGTTTCAAATCAGTGCAAATGCTGTATGATGACAGGTAAGATGAGGGGAAAATGACAAGAGGGTTCCTGACTGAACAGGCTATTATACTAAATTTAGTCATGAAAACTTGGGCACAGTTTTTCTCCTCATAACCCACTGTCTGATGACCTTTTTCCCTGGACTGAGACTTACAAAGACACTTATTCACCCTTCACTGGCCTAAGAAAGATGTGTGTGTGTGATGAGAGACTTTATACACTGGAATTTTCTATGTAAACTGTCATTGTGAATGTTCCCTCTGATCTGTCGTCTTCTTTTCCCCTCAGCACATTTATGCTCCTGATGACATCAGCTCTGTGTATGGACGCATGGGCACCAGGCTCTCCCCAACTCTCGCAGCCTTCGTCAATGGAGTGGCAGTGAGTAGAAATAAGTGGAATAGATGTGTCCCCTATACACTAGACAATTTAGAAAACACTGCCAACTATGGTACAGCCTGGGCAGCCAGCCACAGGAGGGGCTGATGCAACTCCAGTGCTGCTGGTAAACTATTTCAAAAACAGCTATTAGCAAGGGACAGCAGCTAACTAGGGGCGACAGCCGTGTTCTGCAGAAAATCTCAATTTTATATAGAGTAACATAGCTTAGCCTGTGTCCCTAAGGGAACCATTACAACATAAAACATATTCCTGCAGCCTACATTTGCCTTTTTCAGATGGCCTGTTACAGTTGTTAAAGCGTCTCAGATTTTCCCATCAAAATACACTGGCCATAGTGAGTGTTCTTGTAAGCAGAGAGGTATTTATAGATGAGACTTGAAGAACCACTGGGTCATTCAGCCACAGACAGACAGACAGAAGGAAGGACAGGGGTAAAATAGTGACAGTAGCCAGGATCCCTGAAAAACACTGCTGTTGTCAACTCAGTGTTAATGACTACTGTTACTGTTGCTAGCTTGTCTGCTGTTATGTAGCTTGACAGTGTTTACCTGCAAAATTAATCAATCATTATTGAAAATTAATGTCTGTTTGCTGCAGTCTCACTCCATGGACTTTGACGATACATGGCACCCTGCCACTCATCCCTCGGGAGCCGTCCTTCCTGCTCTGTTAGCTCTCAGTGACAGGATGCCCAGTAACAGCAAACCCAGTGGCCTGAACTTCCTGCTGGCTTACAATGTTGGTATCGAGATCCAGGGCCGACTGATGAGATTCTCCAATGAGTCCAAAAACATCCCCGAGAGGTGAGCACCACAGATGAATGGCATTGGAGAGCGATGAGTTAGTTAAATTACAGTAGGCTTGCAGTCTAAATATTTTTAAAAGTACTTGCTTGGTGACATATGGTAGGCTTAACACAGGTCCAATGTCTCTAAGTATAAAGTCATATTCTACATAGGACTAAGCTTTAGACATGTCTGAAAAAGTAGCTCCATAAGGGGGAGATCTATATTTGACTTTGCTGATCTCTGCTTTATGGTTCACAAGGAGGCCAGTGAAATGTTAAGTCTATTACTGGTCAATGAGGTGTGAAAGGCTTGTTATTGTGCTCTCTCTGGGGTAGCAGCGACTCCATGGGTTATGTTAGTACAGTTAGCAATGTGCAGAAGAATATCACTGAGTGCTCTATTAAGCTCCATTAGTCAAATGACCCACTACCTTATTTGCTTTTTGAGAATATACTGAGATGACTAAAATCTGTTATTTCCTTTAACACTCCTGAAATAGACTGTCTGCATATAGAGAGTTCTGTCAGACTAGTTGCTAGTACAATAGGCACTTACTTACAGCAGCTCTGCTGTAACACCATAATGACAGCTGGTACACCCACTTATAATGGTCTTTTAGTCATAAGAGCATTTAGTACCAAAACATCTGAACAAGGCCCCTCTGTCTCTCCCCTTCTTTCTGTCTTTCTCATCACCAGGTTCCACCCTCCCAGTGTGGTAGGCACCATGGGAAGTGCGGCAGCCTGTGCCCACCTCTTGTCTTTGGATCGCTCCCAGTGCAGCCATGCCTTGGCAATCGCTGCTTCTCTATCTGGAGCCCCAATGGCTAATGCTGCCACCCAGTCCAAACCCCTCCACATTGGCAATGCTTCACGTCTGGGACTGGAGGCTGCTCTGCTGGCCTCCCGAGGTCTAGAAGCTAGTTCTCTGATCCTGGATGCTGTCGCAGGGGTGGCCGGCTTCAATGCCTTTTATGCAGACTACATGCCACAACCTTTGAACTCGCCCAAGGATGAGGGCCATAGCTTCCTGCTAGAGGAGCAGGACGTGGGCTTCAAGTGCTTCCCCGCCCACCTGGGGATGCACTGGGTGGCAGATGCAGCAGCCTCTGTCCATAAGGCTCTTGTGGGCATTGAGTCTGGTACCATCTCCCCTACCCAGGTCCAGGACATCCTGCTTAGAGTCCCCCACTCCAAGTACATCAACAGAGCTTTCCCTGAGTCTGAGCACCAGGCACGCCATTCCTTTCAGTTCAGTGCCTGCACCGCTCTCTTGGATGGGGAGGTGACAGTGCAATCCTTCTCCCCTGCTGCCTTGAGGCGCCCCGACCTGCTCGCTCTGTTGAGTCGTGTTCGTGTCGAGCATCCCCATGACAACCCAGCCAACTTTGATCGCATGTACGGCGAAGTCCAGGTGACGCTTGTTGGAGGAGATGTTGTGACCGGGCGCTGTGACACCTTCTACGGTCATTGGCGAAACCCACTGACCAATGAGAGCCTGAGGAAGAAGTTCCGATACAATGCAGGGGTGGTGCTGCCCTCAGAGAAGGTTGAAGGGCTGATTGAAGCAGTGGAGGAGCTGGACAGACTTGGAGACTGCACACCCCTTCTCTCACAGCTGCAGTGAACCTTCACAGACATATATAATAATAACAACAAAACAATAATTATTGTAAATTGTAGAATTAAAATGACTACAAAAAAATTCTACAATACACTAATTACTACAAATTAATTTAAAGACAGAAATGCAATAATTTATTTAAAGATGGAAAATGACACATTTGTCCATGATAATTCACTTGCCTAAACTCTGACACCTATATAACATTTCCTACTGTCCCAGCTCCTCCTGTCCACATGTCGAAGTGTCCTTGGGCACAACACTGAACTCCAAATTGCTCCCGATGGTCAGGCCAGCACCTTGCATGGTAGCTCACTGCTACCGGTGTGTGAGTGAACTGGTGAATGAGAGGCATATATTGTTAAGTGCTTTGGATAAAAGCGCTATATAAATGCAGCCATTTACACAACTGTACACTGTTACTATGTTAAATCTTTTTTTTGTACTCCTTTAAAGGGATTTTGCTTGTACTTTGTAAGAAATCAATACTGTGAGTTATAAAATTGCAAAGGGAAAAGCATACCTGAGTAATTCTATTTTGAATGATTTGAATAAATAAAGTTGTTTGTAAAATACTGTACTTATACTGTACGTCTGTGCTTAACATTGTGAAAATGTTCAATTAGACAATGTAAGTGCTACATGCTTGTAAATATGAATGCAACAATGAATGACTTTCAATGTATTATCTTATCGTAGCTTTTATTACATGTATCATTTCCAACATCTTTAGTAAATAAAACCACTTAAAACTGAAAATGATATTGTGTCTTGTTTAGGTTCACATTATCCAACACAAGTAAATGCCCACGTCTTCTATAACTACTTGAAAACACTACGATTAAATTGCTTGTAGTCAAATTCAAACAATGAAAGCCACAAGTGTAAGAATAAACACAACCTGAGGCCATGCATGTTGAATCTATAACAACACATACTGTACAGATAGCTAGCTAATGAAGCCTCCTGGAAGGATGTATTGTGTCCAGAAAATTAAGTTGGCCAAGTATGTTGGTCAGCCATTGGGGCCACCACTGCCTGTAAATCATTTGAAAGCCAGGGGAAGCACAGAAGTAGTACTTGTTTTCAACTTCAGCACAAACTGTCTTGTGTCTTTTACAGTGAGTGTTCAGTATTTCCTGAAACGTCGGTATATACAGGGTGTTCTCCCTGGGTCAATATAGTCAGTTATTATGCTATGAATAAAAAACCTATAATCCGATGCAAATAACAGTCAGGGTCAATTATGGGAATAGGAGAGAAGTTTCCTCATTCCATTTCCCTGTCCTTGTTGTCTGAGTGGAAATATTTATTAAGTCAATAAGTATCAGGACAAGAGGAAATGGGGGCTTTTCCAAATGGTTTGAGGGCACTGGTCCATGTGTCACGGCACAAGGGGAAACCAACACGTTTCCAAGCACGGTCTGGCCCTGTCTGGGCTGGTCAGTCAGTGTTGGCACAGTTGAATCAACAAAGAAGTGTCCAGTTCATATTAATAAAGGAGTAAAGGGGGTTTTATGAATGTTGGGGGAGCAAACTGTTCTTTGCCAAGGTGTTGCTGCTGTTGTGTTGTCTGTCAATGCTGTCACAGGAAAGGCATGAACCTCTGGCTGCAAGAATGTAAAACCAAGCGATATCAACAGTGTGACAAGAAATGGTCTCCTAGGCAAGATCCTTATGGTAAAACAGCATTAGACAAAAGACAGAAGACAAAACCTGGTCAGCTAAAAATCTCCCTGAGTGTAACGGGACTAGGGGGCCTTTGTAGTGGGACACGCTCAGGTTACTACAAAGATGGAAAACAACTTGCCCACAATAACCATGAATTACAGGTCAGGCACTCCACCCATTGCAAAGAATGAAGAACACATGTGACTAGTTCAACACACCATAGGATCTTCCTTAGAACCTTGTGCTATTTCTGTCACGTCTATGTGTATAGCCGTGATAAGGATGGTGTTTCTGTACAATGACCATCTATCACTTGATAAGCGATGACCCGAATAACAACAACCCAAATGATTACCCATCTGAACTCATACTTTGGTTTTGAAAAGAGAAAAGAAAATAAGTGGACCATGAGGGTGAAGGTTAGCGTCAACAAACAAAGGTAAGGTTATGGGTTTTTTGTGAGTGAGGGAGAATTCATAAAGGAGGGCTGAATGAAGAAACAATATGGGTCATGACGTCTGTTTCTAGGGCAGAAAAGTACCTTTTGTACGGATCTTTAACAGAAACATTCAGGAGAAGTGATGAATGTAGTCAATTGTTAGCTTGATAAGATGATTTACAGTCCTTGAAGAGTAGTAGGTGAAAACAAAAACATTAATGGTGTGCCTGGCACTTGTGCATTCCTCTGGGGCCTGTACTACGAAGCTGGATTCAGGGTTAGTGAGGTAACTTCAGGTTTAATCAAGGGTTTTCGGTATCACGAAGGTGGTTCACTTTTTACCCAAGTGTGTCGCCATAGCAACTAATGCTGAATGGCTAACCTGCTCCGGAGCAGGTTATGTTCAGGGTATTGGATAAAAACAAGTGTTGAGTGGTGCAACCCGAATCATCTGCAGCTCAATGTGGGAAAAAACAAAGAGATGGTGGTGGATTTTAGGTGGACTAAGGCACCAATCACCCCCATTTCCATCTGGGGGGAGGACGTAGACTTGGTGCAGTCCTACAGGTACCTAGGAGTGCACCTGGATAGCAAGCTGGACTGGAGTGGGAACACTGAGGCTACATACAAGAAGGGCCCTTTTCTTTGCGGTTGTGTGCTGGGTGTAGTGTATGCAGGAGACATCAACCTCCCCCCTCCTCCGGACCATACAGAATACATATCAACATCTCAAGGCTATCATATTCCTGTCCAGGGCATTTATGTTACGATAAGCCCCCCACTGGGTCCCCCAGGAACCTAAGGTCGCCTCCCTCTAGCAAAGAGGGATTTTCCCCCATAAAACTGGTTCGACCAGACCAGCCAGCTGCTACTCGGTTCTGTACTCTGAACGACTTGGGCCGAAGCATCTGCCCATCTCTACAGAAACTGACATGACCTGCCTGCTTGGGCAACGACTCTGACTGAAAGCTGCCACAGCGCCGCCTGTTATTATTGTCTGCACCAAGACCTGCCCATCACCATGTGATAACACTGTGGTGACGTCAACTCGGACTGCGAGGAATCTGGGTGTGACCCTGGATGACCAACTGTCGTTCTCGGCAAACATCGCAACAGTAACATGCTCCTGCAGATTCCTCCTCTACAACATCAGGAGGAATCTGCAGGAGCGTGTTA
>CABFOQ010021599.1:9561-38362 GCA_900660455.1 Gephyroberyx darwinii | reverse complement strand
CACACCACATCACCATTGACAATGCTGTGGTGACGTCAACTCGGACTGCGAGGAATCTGGGTGTGACCCTGGATGACCAACTGTCGTTCTCGGCAAACATCGCAACAGTAACATGCTCCTGCAGATTCCTCCTCTACAACATCAGGAGGATTCGCCCCTTCCTCACTGACCAGACGGTGCAGGTGCTCATCCAGGCTCTTGTCATCTCCCGCCTGGAATACTGCAACTTCCTCCTTGCTGGTGCCCCGGCGTCTGCCATCAGACCTCTGGAACTTGTTCAGAAAGCTGCAGCTCGTCTGGTGTTCAACCGCCCCAAGTTCTCCCACACAACTACCCTTCTCCGTTCTCTACACTAGCTCCCTGTAGCAGCTCGCATCCAGTTCAAGACCCTGGTGCTGGCCTTTAGGGCAGTAAAAGGAACAGCTCCTTCCTACCTCCAGGCTATGGTCAAGCCTTACACCCCCACCCGACCACTTTGCTCTGCTGCCTCAAGACAGCAGAGTCGCTGCCCATCTCTCGCCGCAGGCTGAAAACGCACATCTTCAAGAAACACTACCCTGACCCTTCCTCTTAGTACTTGCTTACTTGTCTTCACTTATTTGTCTCATTTGTTTAAATAAAAAGTAGGTAGATAACTCATTGCACTTTTACCTTAGCACTGGTTATGCTCTTAAGATGCTTGTTTAGGAAGGAAATGCACTTACGATTTCTAAAGACAAGTAGTTCTCGTGCCTACCTATGTTGAATGCAATTAGTGTAAGTCTCTTTGGATAAAAGCGTCTGCTAAATGACTGTAATGTAAATGTAAATCTTGACCATTGCCAGCAGCAATGAATTTGGTTAAACTTAGTCAAGCCACAAAGACACTGGTGATAGATGCATATTTATGGGTCGTCATAGAGAAGTTACAGTAAGGAAGTGTTACTGTTCCAATTCTTGAATCAAATTTGACACAAGGAAATTCTCCTGTCCATTATATACAATTACTCTCTGGGAAATCCCCCTACACGTGTAACCTAATCTGTAAATCTGTGAGCTAATCTGTAAATAAATCCTAAAACTTGCACAAAGATGAAAATTGTTTCTTTTTCCTGGTTCCCAATAATGAGGTTTTGAGCTTATCGCCTTTATATGCTCTCATCTACATGTTTATGTGTTTGAGTGTGAGTGGGTGGCTCATCTTTTCTTTTTACCCCTAAATTCAACATGTAGTGTGTTCACATGGAAACTAGCCCACACCAGTGTACATACATACAATCAGCATAGATATTGAATTTTGAATGAATACACAATATGTCTTCTACTGTCTAATGGAAGTCTTGTACAATCTGTTTGCAATGTATGTGAAGTCTTCTTCTCCTCGTGCTCTATGTGCCAGTATGTACTATGAATCTCTACATAATCATAAACCACTGTACTTAACAAATCCATTATGATTGTAATCTTGGTCACTGACTGGAGTGCCTGACTTTGAAAGTGTTTCATCTACTTTATTTCATATAGAAAGAACTGCCATATGAAAAACAGAGCAACAAAATATGGATTGAAATTGCATAGCATGTGTGTGCTTGCTTCAGCAAAGCACATTTATGTTCTCTTACTTACTTCTTCATTATTATTATTATTATTACATTATTAGTGTACTTGCTTCAGCAAAGCACACTGCTTTCACTTTTTCTGCAATTGCTTTTTATTTGAAAATTTGGCCCCATAAGAATACATTGTCAACAGTTTCACTTTCGCTTTGACAATGGTCGTCTCCCTCTGGTGGCTGTCAAATGTGACCCTGGCTGTCTTTCACAATGTCCACAGACCAGAGACAACAGAAACACCTTTAAACTGAAGCAAACACAACTTTTCAAGTTAAATTCATTATTGTTCTTTGTTAACAAAGAGGTCTTAAGAGTCTCCCTCTGATGGTGACTGGTTGTAGTTGGACACTTCGATGAGATTGTCATCTGGATCCCGGATGTACAGTGAGGTGATGGTCCCCACAGCTCCACTCCTCTCTACTGGGCCCTCCTCTACCTCTACCCCACAAACCTGCAGAGAGCAAGTGAAAAAATGACTGATGAGCATTTCTGAGGCAACGAGAACAATACCCATCTTTAAAACAATACCCATCTTATAAATGAGATAAATACAAGTTATGACACAAGACAGTCTGTAGGAAATAGGTGAAATACCTTCAGGTGTGCAGCAACTGTAGCCAGAGAGGTCTTTGTGATGAGACACAGGTCTACAGAGCCTGAGGTTGGACGCCTGGCTTTGGGCTCAAACTCCCGGCCCACCTGGTGAAGGTTAAACTTCTGCTGCCCAAAAGTCAGAGCCTTACGGTTCCCCTTAGTAAGGCAGAGATAGCGTGTGGGTGAGTTGGGGGTGTTAAAAAGCTCAAGGTCCCACATAATTGACTGAGTTGAGAGGCTTTCTATTAGCTGACACAATAATCAAAGCCTGCCATCTAGTGGATATTCTCTATAAGACCAGGAGAGGGATACAGTATTTGACTTGTAACCCACAACAGTTCATCACATGTAAATCTGCACCTATAACCCCTTATATGTACTGTAGACCTGGCATACCTTGAAAGTGATCACCTCCATGCCGAGTACTGAGGAGTAAAAGTTGATGGTGTCTGGCACACTTTTCACTGTTAGGACCAAGTGGTCCAGGTGGCTCACTACAATCGGACAGGTGCTTTTGAATCTGACCACTCCTTGACTGGAGAGCGTCTACAAAAGGTAAAACAAAGGTTAAGGGGCAGAAAAGCTACAAAGCCCCAACAGTGAACGCCAACATTATAAAGATTACATCGCCATTACTAGATAAATATGTGAACTAACAAAACAGGTTTAGTAACCCAAGCCATTGTCTTTGGGTGTGCATTTCGTTCCTAAATCAGCCTTTTATAGATTTGCAAATTATTCGGAGAATGGCTATCAAGTTCAACTTCACCGGAACTGCCAATTCATTTGTCCTATGCGGCTTTAGTGCGAGTGGATACTAATAGCGGGATTTTTTTTTAATATAATGAGGTGACATACCTTCAAATAGGTCCACTGAAAGTGTGACAAACCACTGCCAAGTGTCCGGAGCGCCATCATTGTCGTTAGCGACAGCTAATTCTCGACTACGTCCGTCTTTTACACCGACTGAGGACTACGATACACTTTTACCGTAAAACATATAAATTGGAAAGAAAGCAAGAAAGTAATTGAGACCATTAAGTCTTCCATTCAAAATAATCTTCCTTCGGAGTTTATTAGGCTACTTGTGGGCTGTTAAAATTAATGGTTTTATATTTAAAGGCGGTATTAGGACCAAGTGGTCCAGATGGCTCACTTCAACCGGGCAAGCGCTTTTGAATCTAACCACTCCTCGACTGGAGAGCGTCTACTAAAGGTAAAATAAAGGTAAAGGGACACAAAACTGCAAAGCCCCAACAATGAATGCCAAGATTATGATGCATTCATAACCTCGCCACCGTGTGGTGAGTTTGGGCATTGCATCTAGTAAACCTCTTGAGTCATTCTCAGGCAATTACGGTATTCTGTTTTGAACATTCAGCCTTAGAAGATAAATATGTGAACTAACGAAATAGGTTTAATAAGTCAAGCCAACGTATTTGGGTGTGCATTTCGCCGAAGTCAGCCTTCTGTAGATTTGCAAATTATTCGGAGTATAGCTAATTTATCAAGTTCAACTTAACCGGAACTGCCAATTCATTTGTCCCATAGCTTTAGTGCGAGTGGACACTGATAGCGGGATTAGCTGTACTTTTTTAATAAAATGAGATGACATACCTTCATATAGGTCCACTGAAAGTGTGACAAACGACTCCCCAATGTCCGGAGCGGCATCATTGTCGCTAGCGACAGCTAATTGTCGACTACCTCCTCCTTTTACACCGCCTGAGGACTATGATACCGTTTTACCGTTTAACATAGGTTATAAATTGGAAAGAAAGCAACAAATTGAGGCAATTAAGTCTTCCATTCAAAAAAATCTTCGTTCAGAGTTTATTAGGCTACTTGTGGGCTGGAAAAATGAATTGTTTTATATTTAAAGGCGGGTATATTTAGGGTCTTGTCTATTCAAAAAACAGCTGTTCTGGCAAAGTTGATGTGGATAAATTCTACGAAATCTTTTGCATGTCAGTGGGAAATAAATGTCACAGAAATAAACCAGAAAACCAAAACAGAAAGTGACTGGTATCACTTCCCTTCCTGAGCACAAGTGGGCCAGTGCTCTCCATGACATTGGTTATGCAGCACATGGACCAATGAATCATGTAATGCAATGTGGCTGTGATCTTTAATACTGATAACACTGGGGGGGACAAAAAAACTTCAACCACCTTTCAGCAGCTGAAATTATTAGCTTCCCCTTACACTCAACACTATCAACAGCTTAGTAGAATTCAACATCTCCAGAATCAGCTTTAGAAGAGCATGTATGACAAAGTGTGACATAAAATCCCGAAGTCAGTTTCATCACTTATATCATCGGAAATAAAAGGGTACAGTCTAACTAAAGCATACACGTGGAAATAAAAGTATACTGCAGGGTAACCGTGTGTTTGTAGGGAAATTAACTCAGCTATAAACTTGGCTGGTCAGAATAACAACACAGTGAGGGTATATAATTCATGCCTACAATGCATTGTGTAGCATAATAACTTGTTTAATTTCAGAAAAGGGGTTAGTTGGAAGTGAGAGTAATACCCAGTCAACATACTACACTGGGTCATGGAACAAGGCCAGAGCTAGGAAAGCACGGCCAAAAGGATAAAATACATTTCATTTACAAGTGTATGGTATCCAACAATGACAACTTCTAGCATTCAAACCTTTATATTCCACAAAGGGAAACAATAAGTGTGGCAAATACATCAAACTGTGAAACCAACCACATGACAGGATGGCACGAGACTGATCTGCCCTCATCTTCCTTTAGCCAGTGTTCATTTCCACGCATCCTGCTATCAAAACCTACAGAAGTTCTGAATAAAAGAAAATAAGCTTCAACACACTTTAAAAGGTAACAAGTCTTCATTTAAGAGAGATTTTTAACAGTCTACAACAGTTTAAGAACAATATACACATTTATATCATGGTTTTCATTTCCCTACTTTCAGGTTTCGCATTTTTATGTATTGCACACTGACATTCCAGATATGAAGCATTCACTCATGAGGCAGTAGGAGGGCACAGTGGGGGAGCATCTTGGCCATTAATTGGAGTCTCAATTACTGGGACACAAAGATGGACATAATTATTTCAGACACGGTAATTGTCTGATGCTCATCTTTAGATTAATAATTGAAGTTATGACCGGTACATTGAGGTGGGCCTAAATCCAACATGAAGAGTTCTATTATAGTTGAGAAAATTCAATCTGCATTTCATTTCAGGTAGGGATACACCGATACTTAATTCTGATGCCAATTCAGAGTACTCAATTTATTAGTTACAGCCAATCCATTATGTTAACGGAACAATAAAGAAATAGACCAGCAGTTTACGGGTGATGGGACAACATGGTTGCTGTATCATTCATTCTTCTACATTCAAGGAAACAAACATCCTTTTGTGTGAAAAAGAAGAAAATGCCTCTACACTCAAATGTCTGACAAGTTACTCATGCCCTTTAGTATAGGATTTTAGTAGTGAAGAACCTCTCCAACCTCTTTACTTTAACATGATATTGACCCAGTATCTAATGCTAGTATTGGGACATCCGGAATTTAGGGTATGAACAGAACTCAATCATTTTTAATGATCATGAAAATAAAGATGCAATATGATTCTAAGATAAACTTAAGCATTCAAAAGTAATCTTAGTTGCACTTATCTTTCCCTAAAGCCTGTACAACATACTACATTTTAAATTTAAAACAATTCAGCAAGCTTCTGACATTTTTCATGGTCCATGCCACTCCAAAATATTGATCATTTGTTTCTTTCAGGTGAACAAAGGGACAGCATGAGTCACATTGTAAATGGCAACCCACTTTCAGTCTTATGTCCTTTTGGTATCACCATCACAAAATAAATCAGCTAAGTGTTTATAGATACCACCTGCATGTTTAACACCAAACCTAGGGATGCTCCGATTGAGATTTCTTTTTGGCCAATACAATCCGGATTTTCAAATATCAGCCATTACAATCCAATATCAATTTATTGTACTTAAGTTAAAAAAGAAAAAATAGCTCATACTTTGAAGTGATGTAAATAAATAAGAGATCTGTACCGATACCCGCCTTATATACATATATATATATATAAGGCCGATATTAGCGCCAATACAAAACAGTAGATATGAAGTGCCTGAACTACCTGCAGGTGTGCAGCATCTGTAACCAGGGGAGTCTTTGTTAGGAGACACAGGCCCGCGGAGCCGGGGATTATGTGCCTGGCTTAGTGCAATGCAACAAACTGCTTGGTCACTAAGAGTTGATGCAAACAGCATGCATTGTTTGTTTCTAACATTGGACTGCAATATCACAGTTGGCCAATCACCAATGTCTTAAGAGTGAATATCTGCCAATGCCAATGTGTGGAGCACCCCAAATCAAACCTGAAACTGCATTATGATAAAACCTACAAATGGTATGAGGGAAAAGAAATTTCATCAACAGTGGAGATAAATGTCCTAACCACCTCTCATCGACTTGAGGTATTAGATACCATAGTTAAATTGAGAGAAAGGCTTGCTGTGTGCCATAGCCAGCTGTGTAAGCCATTCCTTCCTAGCGCTACACCACACTCTCTCGGTTGGCCGATACCAGGACAGCCCTGCGGCAGATGGGGCAGGTGGAGTTTTCAGACAGCCAGCGGTCAATGCAGTGCACATGGTACTCATGAGAGCAGGGAAGCTTCCTTAACTTGTTACCCTCTGCATACTCCGTTATGCAGACACTGCAAGTCTTAAAGGCGTCACTCTCCCCGAAGTTCCGCATGGAGAGGTTGTCAATCTGCTCTTTGGTCAGCCCTTGGGGCTGGTCCTCATCATCATCATTGAGGAGGAAGAAGTGAGCGAGCCGGAGGAAGGGCAGTGAGCTGGGCTCCTCTAGGCTGATGGGGGGTCTAGGTCGAGCCCTGCCACCAGAGGGAACTGGACCAGAGGTAAGACCCTCCTCCAAATCCCTCTCAACTGTCCTTGCCTCAGCTCTGCCTCCTGCAGTTACAGATGGCTCACTAATCACAGCAGCAGCAGCAGCATCTGGAGTATTGAGGGCTTCGGCCAGATCTGCAGGTGTGTTGGCTCCACGGTTTGAATCTGAAGAATCAGAGTCTGAGTCTACAAGATAGCTGAGCTCACCAAAGCCCGTCATGATCTGTCGAATCATAGACTGGAGCGCCATTGAGGTTGCCTCCCCAAGACCCGCATCAGAGATCCTCCGTATAGGGATGCGGATGGTACTGACGTAGGTCCTCACACCGGCACGTTCTGAGTGTGAGAAGGTCCTACGAAAACCACCACGCTCACTCTCGTAAAGAAAGGTGTTGTTTGAATTCTGGGAGCGTGAACGGGTACGATTGGCAATGCTGTCCCTCTGGCGATATTCTCCTGGACGCACACGGCGCACCTGGAGATCAAGCATGATGGTTGGGGGACGGCGGCCTGCTGCCCCGCCTTCCCCACCTGCAGCTTCTCCTTCCTGAGACCCTATGTTCTGGGCCTCTGGGGCTGATCCTGTTCCAGCCCTAGATGGTTGGGCATCATAGTCATCAGTGCTTTGCCTGGAAAGAACATGTTGTCGAGTCCTGGAACTGCCCTCCACTGGGGGCACAGGGGCAAGGTTAGTGGCAGGGTTAGGGCCATGAGAGTGGTGAGCATGACGAAGACTAGGGAGACCATCCAGCCGATCCAATGTGAGAGGGGAACGGCTCCTAGCTGTACGGGCCCTGGTCCTGCGTGGTTCTGGACTGCGGCTGCGGGCTCTCCTTTGTCCTCGACGTGGAGCAGGGGAAATTGGGGGTTGGACCGTCAAGCCAGCAGGTGAGCTGGGAGTCTCTGATAGCACCTCCTGTGAAATAACCTCTTCTAATTCAGGCTCTGGCTCCACTATGACAGCCAACTCTTCTACAACTGGCTCTTCCACAACCTCTTCTGTCTCCATAGGGACCTGTGGCTCAGCATCTGCCATCACTCCAGGTCCTTCTGACGACTCCTGCTCTCCCTCAACAACTGCCTGCTGTTCAGCTAGGTTGCGGTTCACATTGATTTCCAGACTGAAGCGAAAGTCTCCACTGTTTGGGTTAGTCTGGCTTACTGCCCGCCATGACTGGTTACCACGATGACCAGTTCTAGTTGTGTTGCCTGTGCGTCTCACTGTGTTCAGCCAGTCCAGGAGACTGTCCCCATTGGAATCCTCGGGGCCTTCTGGTGGTTCTAAAGATAGAGAGTGTTAGGGATTGACGAAGCATATCCGAGTTTGACAGTAAAACTTGAGTAAATAAATAAATACACAAACTTACCGCCTGTATCTTCTCCACTCTCAGTATTGGGTTGCGTTGGGTTGTTATTCTGCTGTTCTGGACCGTCTTTGATTTGCTGAAGTCGACTCAACAACTCATCTTCTGTTATCTCACCTAAAAGAGATATCAAAAAACATGTGTTATGAAAAAAAATTGCAAATTGAATCTTTGGACGTCCAGGTTTTCCTTACCTGAGGATTACCGTCAAGTGATTAATTCACTTTCTCTTTTTCAGCCTGACCAACATGAAGCTGAGAGAAGGACATGGTGGGTCACTAGGAGGAACTGACAGCTATTTATGATTCAATGCATTGAGAGGGGAGGCCTCCGCTGGTGGACACACTTTAATAGCTATCTAGCAGGTAGAGAATTTAAGAGATAAAAAAGATCTTCCTCACCAAAATGACAACAAATTAGAAAATGAGACAGGTTGTTGATTTTGTACTGTAATTGCCCATAGAGCTGTTTGGTCTCCTTTGAACACAACAACAGGACAATACTGAACTTACAATACCGATACCAGATACCAGACTTACCAGGACATGCCACTGTCCATTCAATGTCCTCTCCTGGCAGAGTGCTGCACTAAAGGATGCTCCAAACTTACATTTCCTCTCCCGCTGTCCTGGGACAGAAACGCATTGGACATCTTAAGTAGTCCGCAGGCTTTTCGAGCATAGTGACAAAACCCCAAAGCTATAGACAGCTGCTACTATGGCTAAAATTCAAGTAAGACTGCTCATTCTAAGTGGGAAAGGTGGAGGAGGAAAGAAACCAGTTTCCAATTTATTGGCAGGTTTTTCCTTTACAGAGAATTTTTTGGTGGCCGCCAAAGCCAATTTTTGGGCCACCAAAACAGAAGAGTCAGATTTTGAGGGCATAAAACAACATTCATATTATATTCGTATTTTGACTATGTCATCTTCAAATTTCGTTGCCATTTGACAGCCTGGTCACTACGGGCGTACACGGCGCTAATCATTTCACGTCATTTGCACACGCTTTTATAGAAGAAGCAACATCTGAGCACTGTCTGCCAAGCACTGCAAAGTGCCAACGAACCAGTGTCTTCGTGCCAACAAGAGATTGAGCTTTTTTTATTCACTTTAAAATTTGCATTTGGACTTTATTTTATGCATTTAATTGATTATTTATTTCAAGTTATATGCACTCAATTTTTTTATGTTCTGAGAGTTGTTAATTTATTTTCTATTTATGCTTTATTTTTAACCATATGTGCCTCAGAATTCTTTTAAATAAATTTCATAAAAAACATTGATAAACTTTTCCTAATGCTTGAATGTTTATTCGGGGCCTGTTGCCAAAAGTTACAGGCATCCGCATTCACGTATGGATCGTGCCGGTACAACCAAAAGCTTTAAGTGGTCCCCTAACAGATTTCAGTCAATCATGCATTGCACTGATCCACATGGGTGATTGACCACAGAACCCCCATTCTGAGCCATGGCATTTTGACTGTGCTTAGCTTGCTTAAAATTACAGGTATGTCAAATTTTTGTCAGTCACAGATTACTGTTTTTAAGGTCATGGATTTATTACCTGGTGTGCCCAAGAGATTGTTGTCTCTCATCAGGCGATAGTCTTCATCGCTGAGATTGTTGACAAACCGGTAGAAGGCCTCCTCCCTGTCCAGCCGGTCCAGCTGCCTTCTGCGCTGTGGCTCCGACTGGTCACTGCCACTTTGCTCTAAACTGTCAGACCCCTCCATTGATGCAGAAGGGAGAAGGGTTGAGGAGTATTATCCACCAAGATCCAGTTGCTGCAGCAAAAAAAAGGAAAAACAGCAGTGCCCAGCTGCATCTTTAATGAATAGATGGACATGCTGAGTTTGCTGACCCTACAACTAACACATACAGGGTAGTTACCAGCAGTATGGCTCACAGATTGTCCCTACAACATCCACTTAACCACATGCTGACTGCTTTTCAACACGTCTTTAATATCGTACACCGTTCAAACACTAACTGGATAGTTCGCAGCCCTTTAATATAAATGGGTCCCGTTTCAGTACCAATGATACTCGATAATGCTACAGGAAAACCTCTGAGAACTATGACACATTAATCTAGTTCCTCAAATGTGCTCTGCTAAATTTGAGTGTGATGGGTTTGTGAGTGTATTCCTGTAGCAGGGAACTAACGTTTGCTACCTAGGGAAAACTCCGGTCAAAATCTGGTATCCACATGGCGCCCAAAATAAATTACATAAGGGAATATCCATCAGTAGCTAAGCAATTATACGGATGATTTTAGGCCTAACGTTAAGACTTGAGTTAACGCTCACAGGTTAACGTTACACCGCAAAGTGGCATGCTAACATTAACGCTAGCTAGGTCATAACGTTAAGCTATTACGCTAAGACAGAATGTATTCTTTCCCTAACCAGGTCAGAAATCACGTAGGTTAAATACCTAGCTACAATTTGGTGTAAATAATCTGCCGGGCAGACGTTTGTGAGTTTAAAAGCCCCATGTAAAGCGAAGGGATTGGTCAAAGTCGAGAAAAACAAAATGGCATCATCTAACCAGCTATTAGCATGCTAACATGATAGCTAACGTTAACAACCTCAGCTAACGCGTTAGCAACTGATTTAGCTTGCATTAGCTAACAGGAAGGAAGGAATAAAACGTAAACAACTAACCCCAGTGCCGTTAGCTAAACGGGTATTTTGACAGTATTAACCGTGGCTATTATGATAGTATTAGTTTCCACGAGTTAGCTAAACTTCGTAGATGACGGAATAGCCGGTTATGTTGGACCAGCTTTAAAGCTGGTTAGGTACCTCGTTCACTAGCCAAGTGGCTAACTTGTTTTTTAGCGAATTAACCAACAGGGTATCTAACATCAGCTAACGTTAGCCGATAACTTCTTGACAAGTACCCTAAGTAGCATTACATCAATATGTTAAGAATGTATTTTGTACTCATCTTTGTGAGCATTACGCGAACTTAACATTTGACCCATTTAGCGTTCAAGTGTTTCATAAAAAAGACATTAAAATTAGTGAGCTTAGCGTTAGCTATGTACGCGACGTCAACTAATGACGTTGATGACCGCTACCTAGCCAGTGCAAACAAGCTACCTAGCTAGTGAGAATTAAGGCATTAAAAATGAAATGCAATAGATGGAAAATTGTAACATTACCTGTTGGATTTTGCGAGCAATTAGCTGACCGTACTGCCAAATTGTTCTTCTGAAATACTGTGAAATACGCTTAAATATTTAGTGCATCTCAGGATTCCATTTTCTGTCTTTTTAGACTAGCTACAGTGATCTTCCGGAAACTGGGGGAGAACGTGAGTAAGGAAAAGGATGTTTGTTTTAGGTGGTGTGCCGCTGTTTTGCTGTAGCGTCACTTTGCGGCGATATGTGAAAATACCGTTGACCTCCAGACCTAATACCCATAATAGCCTACAGCATTTTGGGCCATTAATGGTAACTGAATTTAAAATCACCTTTTGGCTCATTTACATTTGTGTAACAGATTAAATATAACATGTCTTTGTGCTGATGGTTAAAGTTGTCTATGTGGTTCCAGTGATTCCTAATTTCCTCTTGTTTCCTCCCATCTGTTGCTGCTTTGCATTTTGTATCAGCAATTCATATCCATAATTATTATTAAGCATCAGTAATTATTCAGTTTACTTCATTCAAGAAGACAAAATGATAATTTCTCCCCTACAGAAGTCTAATATAAGGCCATATAAATCACTATATCGGAAAGTGGTTGACACACACAAAATGTTACATATATATATATTACAAATAAAAATTAAATGCTCAAATGTTTTCAGTCAATAAATATTCAACCATTGCAATGGCACTCCAAATTGACTTAAGGTGCATCCAAATTCCTTTGAATGTCCTTGTGTTGTCCACCTGTAGCCAATTCAATTGATTCAAAACACGTGTATATACGATCCCACAGATAAGAGCGGAAACTCTACCCTGAATTCCAAGGAAATGTCTGTAGATTTCAAACACAAAATTATGAGAAGGCATAGACCCAGGGAAGGGTATACAATTCTCAAGTGTTGGGAATTCACAAGAGCACAGTAGTTCTCATTGTTAAGAAATGATAAAAATATGGAACTAGCCTAAACTTGCCCGACATCGAAAAACATGTTTCCACATTGTCATTATGGGGTATTTTGTGTAGATTGTTCACACAAAAAACAATTTAAATTATTTTGAATTGAGGCTGCAACACCACAAAAAGCAGAAAAAGCCAAGGGCATTGAATACTTTCTGAAGGCACTGTATATGGTGCATACACAAAAAACACCAATTCTTACATATGTAACAGATGTTGTGTTATGTTTGTCCGTATATTAGATAGGAACAGATATGATACCAAGTCAAGAATATGTCCTTTTTGGGCTGCAATGAAAAGCTTGGTATCATGGTTGCAACAAAGGATGCTGCGCAGAAAAGCATTTACTTTTACTTACTCTTTTAAGTGATTGTGTTGAACTTTTCACCTTATGTCCTGCTAAATTGATTAGCAATATGATGATAAAAAGTAAATGTCATTAAAATGGTAGTAGAGTTGTTAGAAGGGTAGAAATGTTCGAGGAAGGTAGATTGCCACTGGCATACTTGAACCCACCAGAGGCCTGTAGCTGGACCTAGATTCTTGTGTGGGTGGAGGATGGCCACCATTGATACAGCAGCATGCCAACAGAGACCCATAGGCGACCCTTGGGCAGTACTTGGTTGGCATTCACTAATGGGCCATTTGTAAACTAATGTGCAAAACACTAGTCAGTCCCCCATGGTTGCAGTTAATGGACCACCTGCTTAGAGAATTTTGGACCACTCCTGTTTTATACCTGCTAGCTGGGAATACATAGCCATCATTACAAAAGCTAAAGTAGTTGATCAGTGGTTGAGAGCTGCTCTAGGATCTAGGATCTGTTGCTGCCCTAAGCTACAGGAAAGGATGTCTGGACTTTATGGCAGCGCTAGGCCATCTCATCTTAATGTAACACCTCAGATAAGTCTGTGTATCAATGAAGTTTCTAATTGTAAGGATTGCTAATCTGCTAGGAAAATTAGTGTAATTGCTGTTTCTTTGTAGGTTCTTTGCCTCCTTGTGATTTGACTCAATAACAGTTAAGCCTACAAGCCTATGTCAGGAAAATCCTTCCAAAATAGACATGCAGTTTCTTTCAAAGATCTTACCTTATAGTCTTCTCAGTAATGACGTGAAAAAAATACAATTGTCCTAATGAGAGAGCCACCTAAGGTTGTCTAAGCAACGTGAGCACAGACTGACAAAACAACTAGGTTCTCTCTCGTTTAATAACAAAAGGTGTACCTGATCCATTGCATTAGACATTCCATCTTATAATTTGCTTGCTCCCTTATCTGCTATGGGTGACTAAAGAACAAAAACAATGCTAATACCACCTGACAATTTTGGAGGGATACATCACAGGATCTGTTTATGATCTGAGACAGTATTTCCAACTCCAATTAAGCATGCCAGAATGTGTTGCAGTGTGGACCACAGCAGCTCCGCTCAGAGTTATGGATGAGCAATCACTATAGCAATGCCTGACCCTGCGTGCTAATTAGATATGACATTAAAATAACATGAGCCAAAGCAGGAGTTGTGCAGAAATCAAATGCCTTTCGTCTAGGAATCAATATAACAATATAAACAATATAACAAATGTAGACTAATTGGAATTCTTTGCTTATGGGTCTATTTACAGTTACACATGTTGCTATTAAAACAAATATCAAATATAGCTGAGTAATCTGCACTATTACTATTCTTTTGTATTGTGTAATGGCATAACATAGTCAGATGCTACATGTTACAATGCCTTAGTCCAATCTGTTTTTTAACAAAGAGATATCATAATTTCAATCTGAATAACAATTCTGTAGTCCTTATAATTAGATTTACAGACAAAGTTAGGGTGGAGAGGGTGAACACTTTATGTGTGCTGTTATGTACAATAATAAGTGGGTGGAAAAAACACAACCCAACTCTCTTCAGAAAGCAGCATTCAAAATCTTATTTTAATTTGTATATTTACTCCATAAACATTATTACAAAACTCAGCAAGTTACCAATATTACATTATCACCATACAGGCTTGATCACAAATATTTAAAACCTTTGCAACAGTTACAACAAAAACAAAAAACGAAATAATACTCAAATAATTTACATGAAAATCTATAAAACAGCAAATTGTTCACAAATTAATTTTTTTCCAAGTTTTAATTTTTTTCTTTGCTTATTTGTGTTTTGCACAGTAACACAACACTCTCACAACAAGATCATGGTCTTATTACAAAACTCCCAACAAAATGTAAATATTTCTAGTTTTCTGTTGATACTTTCATATTTTGGTTTTTAAAACCAGAAACTTGTCATTGTATATCCTTTCCACTGCCCATAGAGGCGCATAAAAGGTTACTCACACACACAAATACTTCACAGCACTTTCTAAGAAAAATATACACTTACAAAATATGTTACAAATTGGCACACAAAAAATATACAAGATTTTGTAGTGTCAAGAGTTCATTAAGATTCCTTCTGGTAACAACTCTAGACAGTATATATAAAGCTCGGTATTCTTTTAATGAAAAGAGCAAAAGTAATTCCAATCAATGTTAAAGAATCATGGAGTGAATACATCAAACATAACATAACAATATAATATACATTCATAAAGAGGGTTAGGTACCTAATCTATTTTGCATTTCTTTTTTTGTTATCTCTGGGAAAACAAAAAAACAATTGTCATCTTTCTTAGCACCATTAACATGAGGCAGCTCAACAGTGGCACATTTTAAAAAGAAAAAAGAAAAAAAACAACTATGAACTCAGAGAAGTACATTCAATTTGACAATAGGCAGAAATGAGAGAAGGCAGACTAAATGGGCTTGTGGCCCATGTGGAACTTCCCATCAGCAGCTTGTCTTGGTCCTAACCCTGATACACTGGAGAAAAGAAACAAAAGATCATGGCAGAGAGGAGAGAAAAAGAGACAGAGAAAGATTGATTATGATTCTTGCCATATGCAAGCAATCAATTTCTATCACCTGTGCGTCAGAATTACCATATCCAGCGTGACAAGGCCTGTATTTAAATCAAGCTTTAATATGTCAGCACATCTCTATGCAGTCTCACTTAATTACTGCTATGTGTAAAACAGATATTTAATGTTTAGAACAGAGAAAAAAGTATAGGCCTACTGTGTGTATGAATGGGCTCTGCATTTCTCTTGAACTATTCTAAAGAATAAGCTATCTGTAGTATATATTGTGCATATTCTGATGTAGAGCCAGCTGACGTACAGTATGTTAGTGCAGTGATCCTCCAATGAATGTCTCATGTCTTTCTGATTGTAAATTTATGTTGTGGTTTGTGCATAACCCAGGTTTGTTGGGCTTAATATTGTGAAATTAATGTGAGTTTCCTTTTGTACATGTTGTTTCAGTGCAACGAGGCAGTGAATGAGCCCAAAGACTGTAATTAATATAAATATAAGATCATAAACTACTAATACATGTTTCTTCTATTCATGTCATTTGGGTTGACTTTTCTAGTGACATTATTTTCTGCCAAAATATTTAGCCATTCAAACTGAGATGACCATTAAAAATAACCTATATAAGAAAATACCTCTAAAAGAACCAAGGTGAATTCAGAGATAATGTGAAACATGTCATGATTGATATATAAAAGATTTAGAGACCAAATAAACAAGTGGTGCAACTGATAAAGTATGGCAGTGTTTACACAAAAGTAAACTACATGAGAATGGTTGAGAAAATTCTAGTTCCATTTAAATTACCATTTCAGGTAAGAGAGGAGTAATATTCCCATGTGGAGCTAAATTTAAAGACATGCTTTCCTTCACTTACAATATTACTGATTCCATTCGTACTGAAAACTGCTTTCACATTCACATTAAATCTAACTGCAGAGAATGTAATGTCACAAGTCCATTCACGATTGATGCGTGCATCAGCATCTCTATGAGTAATAAATTGCCTTTAATTTCCAATACAAAACAGCTATTCAGTGAGGCACAGCCCCGACTGACAAAGAATTGCCTTGCTTACCCTCAAACATCTGCACTACACTCTCCTTGGTCCAGAGAAAGCTTGTTTGAACATTTCCTTTTTCATCTTCCTCCTCTACAGTAGCCTTCAGAGCAGATTTCCCCTTTGCCTCTCTTTTGTTGCTTCTCAGAGCCAGGCGATGTTGAGGTAAATTGAATTTGGCAAACAAAGTGGGGAAACGAGGAGAATTCAGTCTTTCTGATTTGGTTTAGTGAGTGGTGGTGTACCACTGCCAGCTGTTGGTGCCTTTCATCAGAGAAGAGAGAAAAGTCCCAAATAAAGAATTCCTGGAGTGGCAAGTCTCTGTCAGGAGTCTCCAACCCGAGCAGCCAATATTCCAATGAATAGAAAAGAGGAACAGCCAATATTCACACATATATAAGAGGTCATTTACACAGCATTGTTACTTTTGGCACATTGATTTTAAGATTATAATTATCTTTTTTGCAAATATTGCATGTCCCTGTACAACAACATTGACAAAAATACTCTGAGGGTGGAGCTTTTATGAATTTGCAAGGTGTAAAAATGTAAATTTAAATAACCAGTTCCTCTTAAACTTCAGAAGAAAAAGAAATGTTTGATAAAAAGAAATGGGAAGTAATTCCAACTTTGAGGAAAAAAAAAATTAAGACAACGTCTGATATGTCATCAATACAAAATGGTCCCATCTTGTGTTAAAGATGTCTTGGGTTTAAATAGGGCTCATTATTTGTAGTTTTCCCTCTTGAAATGAGCCAGGCAGTGTATGAAGGACAGCAACAACAGGACATCCATATTCTGCATACAAAAACAGATGAGGAGGAGGGGTGCGTAGATGTCACTCAATGCATTTGTGTATATAGCTACATTTTTGGGGAGAAGGGGAATAAATACATAAGTCAGGGCAGCTAGTTTTGCTGAGAAAATACAAAAACAAAGTTCCTCAAAAAGGCGACAGAAGTGTTTTCAAGGCTTATTCTTTTTTTCAGACAAAAATAAAACTGAAACGACTATAAGAAGAACAAACAAAGCAGAAACAACAAAAGCAAGAAAAATGCAGCCATGGTCGTTTCAAATCTCAATCAAGCTTGACACAATCACTCAATAGGTAGTTTGCAAAGTACAAGAAGTTTTTCATGCAGATATTTATTTCCTCTTCGGGGGTTAAAAGGAAGTGGGGGCAGTCAGGGGGAACGTAGTAGTCATGCAGCTCTGGCATAGCGTCAGTGTAGGTATGCTTGGGTAGGGAGGGCTGAGCAGGTAGTGGGGGAAGGTAAGAAGGGGGTGCAACAGCAGCTGATAACAAAATATTACCTCAGTTTCTCAAAAGAGGTCATCAGTGCTATGTCCTTATTAGGGTCTCTTTCAGCTCGCTTCCCCTTCAGTGTCTCAATCCGAGGGAACTTTGCACTGGTCTTGTGGCGGTACAGCTTTTTGTGTGCAGGCCCAGGATTAATAAAGTTGGGTTTATCAAACATGTTACAGCCCAGAGCTAGTTGAGGGAACAAGGGATGAGAGGGGTTGAATTTGGCCTGGTTTTTTCCTCCCTTTCCGCCAGCCTTTCTGCCTCTCCCAGCCCCTGTTAGCACAGCTCCTTTTTTCTTCAGGTCAGCCTCTGTGCCTGCCAAGATTTTGAGGGTCTTTAGGTTGAGGCTATTGGCCTCAGGGGGCATACAGGCCTCAGACATTGGGTTCCACAGCGGCTCAATGGAGGCCATCATGAACCTCTGGACCTCAGCCATGCCAGAGACAATGTTGGACAGAATATTGGAGGGTTCCTCAAATTCTCTCTGGTCGTCCCCTACCAGACTGTTGCTCTCTGACCAGCCGGTACCAGACCAGTCCCCAGTGCTGCTACGGTCAGCCAGGCCTGTACCACAACCACCTGCCTGGTTCTTTGCTGCCTTCCCCTCTAACATGGCCTTTATCTTTTTGGTGGAACGGGAATTCTGTTTGGGGGCCTTGATCTTTTCTGACTTGGGAGCTCTGGGGGCCCGGACCTTCTTTGGGCCCTGTCCTGCAGCTGTCTGTTTGTAATTGCCTTTCCTCTTTGACTTTATGCTTTTCACACCAGTCAACATCTGTCCATCAAAGTCTGTATCAATCAATCCCTTTTTATCTAAACCTAAGCCTTCCTGACTGTTAAAGTTGTGCAGTGGAAACTGGCTGTCTTCCACTGTATATGCACATACTGTGTGCTCCTGTTGCTGCATAATATCACAGTTCCATTTTGCCTCCCTACTGCAGTCCAGAGTCATATCATTCACCTCCTGGTATTCTCCAACATTCCCCGTCATCTTCAACTCACGTCCCACCACCTGAGGGGACAGGTTGGGGGTCTCAGGAGGGGAAAGCTCTGACAGTGATGAGTGCCTGAACTTGTCAGGGGTGAAGTTGGAGATATCCAGCAGGTCTGAGGACTCCCTGAGTGGGGTGAGGGCGTCCACACTCTGCTGAATCACCACCTTAGGACTGCAGTGAGCTAGGAAGCTGTCTCGGCCCTCCTCCTCTCCCTCACGCTCACAGGACTTGAGGCTGAGGGAGCTGTAATTGCTAGAGGAGGCTGACAGAGAGCCCACTGAGTCATAGCTGATGAGCCTGCCATTGTCTGTGCACAGGGACCCTCTCTGGTATTGCACCTGGCCCTCCACACAGGCAGACTGACACACTTGCACATCTGCCCCAGGCTGCAGCCCAGCCTCGGTCAGGTAGCTCTTCTCATAAAGCAGCCTGTCAGCTTCAGGGCTCAGCTGGCTGTAGCTAGACACTGTCAGGCTGTCATTCAGGGGCAAAGCAGCAGGGAAGTTGTTCGGTAAGATGGGAGTCTCGGGGGTCTCAGGCCCAAAGCTCTGGCTGTGACTGGTGCAGAGCTGTGGGTGCCACATCTGGGGGAAGCTGGGGCAGTTCTGGGGAGACTGTTGGAGCTCCGACTCTGAGGGAGGAGAGAGGACACAGCTCTGAGCAAGCTGCAGAGAAGAAAACTGTTTCTCCTCTAGGGACAGCCCCAGAGGATACTGCTGCCTAGGGGGCTGCTGGGGAAAATAAGAGATAGCTGCTCCACCAGAGGAGTCTGTGGCATCTAACAGGGTCTGCAGGTAGCCCCCAGGGATGACAGGGACCCCCGCCTCCACCTCCTCTGAGGAAGGAGCTTTGTCGGGGGAGCAGATGGAGGAAACAAAGGGGAATTTCTCCTCGGATGTGTGAGCGGTGGTGGTATTCTCAGAAAAATGGGGGCCGACTGTACTTGAGCTAATGCCTGCCTCTCTTAACCCAGCAGTAGGGTCCTCAATCTGTGCCGCAGCGACACAGGCATCGGTTTCATTTGTCACGCTCCTACCCTCTGCCTCTTTCATTTTCTTGCTCCTCAGCCTGGCTTCACTTTTGAATTTCCTTATCCTGACTGTTTTATTTCCTCCCATTCTCCTCCCCTCCCTCTCCTCCCTCTCTTGGGAGCGGCTCTTGGCTGTGGCTGTGTGTGTGATGGAGTTTGAGTCTAATGTGACTGGGAGGCCTGGGGCTGCTATTATTCCTCCTACCATGGGGGTGGCCTCCTCTTTAGTGACACCTCCCTGGCCCTGATCAGAGAGCAGGGAGCCCTGTGCCGTTGCTGATTGCTCCACAGTGTGAATCCTCTGAACCTTAAGCCTGTTTGCAATCTTGTATTTCCTTTTGGGATGACTAGAATTAAAGGGGCGATGATGGCGTCCGTTTAGATGAAAACCACGGTGTTGTTTATCTCTGGCAGCCAGCTTAAGCTGCTCTTCTCTCTCTCTTTGCCTCTCCTGCCAGAAATCCTTTAGAGGAGCCAGTGTCTCATATTTGCTGACTGCGTCGGCGTTTAAGCTCACAGTATCTTCCACAGGGTCCAACTTGCCCAGTTTCACCGACATGTGTCTCTCTCCTTTGAACCTGTTGATGATGATGTACTTTATGACCACAGGTGGCTCCTTACGGCAGGATTTCCGACGTTTCTTGGGGCACCAGTCTACATCCTCCTCCTCTTTCTGACCAGATGGAATTTTCTCTTTTTTCTCTGCATTCCTCTCACTCTCAATGGAGTCAACGTCATATAGGTAGTCATCACTGTATCGGACCTTCCTCTTGGAGCGCAAGCCATAGTTTAGAGGGTTGGAAGGGCTGAGGAATCTCCTGGAGTGGCCCTTCTTTAGCTTGCCCTCCTGCAGGGTGTCTGAAGAGGAGCCAGTGCAGGAGCTGTCATCACTGTATTCGCCCGACTCCTCGGTGGAATTGAAATCCATTAGGTAGTTGATTTTGGGAGTGGACATTGGCGACCCTTGGGAACCATCAAGGGGGCTTCTGCCACTGCAGTCCCCAGGCTTTTCTTCCTGTTCTGCCCCCAGGATGAGCTCATCAGTTTTGGGCTGGAGCTCTTCGGCGCCCCTCCTCAAGACCCCTCCTCCCTCCTCTTTCTTGGCACAGTTGGCCAGGACACTAGGGAAGAAATTGAACTGGGTCTCCTCCTGGAGTACATTGGTCTTCTCCCTCATGTTGTCCTGGAATGACTCGTAACGAATCTTCAGAGAACAAACGTCGCTGCTTAAAGTAGAGTCGTCATCTTCATCATCAAATAGGTTATCCACGTCTTCCTCAGAGAAGAGGTTAACTGACAATTCATTCTTAGAGCACAGGTCCAGCAGTTCCATCTTGCTCTCGCTGATGAACGACTCAAAGTAGCCCCAGTCCTGACCAGCATTAGCCAATAGAACCTCTTCTCCACTCACTTTGTCCAGCAATAGCCCCTCATACAGGTTCTTAGCTGTTGCATCATCCTCTGGGTCATCGCAGTCCTCTGTTGTTTTGTCCCCATCCACTCTTTTCCCCTCACCTGGGGCTTTGGGTAGGGGGAAGCTAAGGAGCTGGTCAGAGAGGAGCTGTTCTCCATAGTGACTCACTGCCTCCCCAGCATGGCTCAGGCACTGGATGCTGATGTTGTTGATGTCAGAGAAGTCCTCTCGGCCCACGTCCCCTATTCTCACACTTAGTCCAGTCTCTGAGTCAGAGTTAGTGTTGGGGTCATGGGGGGGATTGTGGATAGAGTTAGGGTCGGTAGCATCACGGGTCTCGATGAAGCAGCCAAGGCAGGTGCGGCTAGGTTGAAGCAGACACTCTTCTGTCAGGGCAGACACAGTGCCAGGCTCCATCATTGTAGCTGACACAGGGAGGGCAATGGGCAGTGGAAGGGGGATCTTGTGGGCGTCTCCCGTTGGGCCCCAGGAACTTACAGCTGGGGTAGGAAGTGAGGTGGGAGTTGAAGTGTTGTGAAGGTGGGGGACTATAGCTGGGGCCTCATTGGTGGGAAGGCAGGGGGCCACAGTCAGGCCCAGAGAGGGGTCAGTGCCAAGGGGCAGGGGGAGGGTTGGTGGTGTAGGCGTGGTCCTCTGGGGTGGTAGGCCGGCCCTCTGTAAAGTCTCTGCAGCAGGAGGAGGTGAGGATGGAGGAAGAGCAGCATCAACGAGTCCACGCAGCCTCAGATCACCACTCTGCTCACATATCCCTGGAGGATTAAAAGAAGGTTTCAGTTCTTTCTACTCTTTGAACTATAAATAAGTCTAAAGTTAAATTAAGTTGTTGTTTTTTTTGTTTTGTGGTTACCCTGACATTTATTCTGGGCTGGAAAAACGTAATGAGAGTGTCAATTAACCCCCTAAAGCTCAAAATGACATTTCGTGATGCCAACCTTAAACATTAATAACAGTCCGTTTTGGTACTAGATTTATTATTAGCTATGTCAAGGTGGGTAATGACAATTCTTTTTAAATTTTTTCGAATGTGGTTCAGAATAGGTTAGGAGTAACACAGCCATACCAAATATAGTATATAGAACACATACAATAGATTCAGGAACCTGTCTGTGTAATCTTGTGTTATGTAGGCCTTTTAAGAATTTGTAAACAATTCTAGTGTAAGTCATTCCATATATTTTCATAGCTGTAGTAACTGAAAAAATAATTAACAGAACAAAAGGACTTGAAAGGACGCTTAAAAGAGGCTGGTGCAAAATTTTCAGAAACAAAAAGTGAAAACTTTCTGAATGTCCTGTAAGAGGTAAATTCATTCATTCATTTCAGGAGGTTACTAAAAGATTTGTAATTTCATGGCAATATAGTACTGTTTTATAGCTTTTTGAGTAACATTATAGCACAACATTCCCAAGATTAGCAGCAACACTGACAGTAATGACTAAACTGAAAGTAGGTTTTGGTGATTTTCTGCAGGTCGACCGTGACAATGTCTTAATCAGTTGAAGAGATCCATCTGATGAGTAACAATCAAAACCCACAGAAGCTGGATTGCAGCAGCAGGCAGATAGCTTTGTTTGCACTGCATAATTAGATAACAGCAACGGAGGCAGGTACGTACACATGGGACATGACAGGCCCATATGTTGGAGACTGTATAACCAATATCATCTACACCTGCCTCCTTCCACTCTCCCAAGCTGCTGCCTTACACATATTCTTTAAGACCATGCCAGAACAATTAATGTGTATAAAAGATGAGTCATATACCACAACAATTAGTGCATTCACGGAGGTTAACTAGCACCAGCCCCGATTTTAGAGTGGATGCACCCGATCATTGTTGGGGTAGTGATAACTGCTTGAGGGCATGGCTGCTTAACAAACAGTACGCAACATGGCTGCATCGGTAGAGTGAGTAAATCTTTGAATATGGATATGATTTGAGAGTGGTTTAACGAGGTAATGAAATTTCTGAGAGCGGGTCCCTATGGGTCTGCGGCCTGCAGACACATCGGAGCAGCCAGAACGCCTACTAACAGCATACAACTGCGCTACTGTCATACTTAATGAAGAAAATCTCAAGAGAAATAAGCATCTCCTCTCTCCCCCTCTCCAACTCAGAAAACTGTTATAGCAGCAACTTCTCAGACGCTGCAGAAGCGTCACAGCGAGGCGTTTGCCATCGGTTCGCTCCAATCTGTGAGCCACAATGGCCACAGAGCCAAAAGCACGTTACTGACACATGTTCTCTGTGGAGGAAGTCAGAAGGACAAATATTCTCTTTTTTTCCATTCAACAAGCACATTCCTTTTAGTACTGCTTTCTGAGCCACATTCTATAACATATTGCTGTGTGAAAAGCGAAGAGCGCAGGTGGACCACGCTACAATATTCATTTGTTTTTTCCAGGCATGGACAGATACGTACAATCCAAGTAAGTATGTGACAACAATGCCAGTACCTTGGAATCTACCAAATAAGTCGCCAATACTCTGAGACAACGTCACTATAAAATAAATGATTAATTATCTCCTTCATCAGTCCCACACAAAGCTTCACCAAGAGGAGAATTTCAAAGAGATAAATTTACTTCCCTTTTCCCCCGGTGCTTGTATGAAACCTAAGCTGTCACCGAATATTGCCAAAAGATTGTTCAAAATTGCTGTGAAACATTAAACTTGTTTTGAGAAATGTGTTTCCTCAGGGTTTATAATGGATTAACAATCTATCCTACCCAATGTGTGCGTGCATGTGTTTTTCTGGAGTGTGTGTATGTGATAGTGTGTGTGTGTGCATGCGTATGTGCATGCATGTGTGTGTGTGTATGAGAGGGAGAGAGTGATAGAGTGTGAGTATTGGCTTGGGGGTATAGTGTTATCGAGAGGCCATCTGTCTCCAGCTGGACCATTAGCTCTTCAGCTGTTCAGTATGTGCCACAGATCAGTCAGTCAGACAGGTACACACACACACACACACACACAAACACACACATGCACAGGATCTCACAGCAATGACTGAAGCTGACAAATCAAGTTTGACATTAGAGGTCAAAGGGGGAAAAGCAGCCTCATATTCACTGACAGCGTAATGTTACTACTGCATTTAACCTGGCAAACACAAACAACACGCTGCCAGTGCTCAGTATCTACCGAGGGAGCAACTCACTCCAAGATCGTTCTAATACAGTTCTAATTTTGTAATTGTGTTATTAGGAGACGTGCTGTTTGAATTCGGGCTGATTCTGGATGTGACAAGCTCATGCAACCTGGCATGGACATCCACCAGTGAGCATATGGAAGGACCCCGGCTGCTGGCAGGTGGTAGTGATCTCCTGATCCCCAGCCCTGCCAAGCCCAGCCATGCTAGACACAGCCTGACCACCGCCAAACTAGACCAGACCAGACCAGAGCAGACCAGTTAGCGCTCTGAGCTCCACTGAGTCTCCACTATCTGCCGTCTTTCTAACCGTCACGTTAAGAGCTTCATCCACCTGAGGTAAGCCGAGGTCTGCCCCTGTGCCAGGAAGCTCTGCGGGGAAACAAGCCCATGCCGAGGGACATGAACATGCACATGAGGAGAGAGTTGGCGACTGTGGCCTCATCTATTAGTGTGTCAGATGCCACACATGCACACATAGGCGCACATGCACAAACACACCCATACACATACGCATCCTCACACACACATCCTCTCTTCTTCTCACGATAAACACACAGTGACATTATAAATAGTAATTATGAGAACACTTCTATATGAGGACCATCTGTCGTTGATATTAAAATAGCTCAAATATCGCAATATGAAGTAAAATCTAAAAGAAAATAGCTGACTTGGCCTTTTCCTCCTTTTAATGGCTTTTTGAAATTGCTCCTCCTCCCCATCCCCCTTTCCTTTCCTTCTTCCTCCCTATTTTGCTCGCTATCTCCTTCCCTCCCAACTTCCCTGCTCCTTATCCCCGTTATATGGAGGCTTTTACATTTGTAAAGTGCCGAGCTAGCCGTTCTGCAGCTCAGCCACCCGGGGCGTTCACTCATCCAGCTGGTAGGCCAGCTACAGATGCTGTTCGCTACCTACTGCTCCATCTTCACTATATGACATTTTGTGAATGGTGGGGGGAAATCAATCCAGCCAGTACAGGATGTTCATAATAAGTGATGAGTAACTGCAGCATGATTCATGGCCATCCTCCTCAGAGAGCTGCCCTATTCCTGCTCAATGGAGCCGCTTTCACCCTTCCCTCTCTCACACTTTTCCTACTCTAATTCCCCCCCCCCCCTCTCTCTCGCTTTCTCTCAGTACCTCTCAAGGCACAGGCTACCGCAGGGGATAATCTGTGTGATTCTCACAGTGGGGGGTCGGCCAGCCCCTGCTTAACCAGACCAGGTCTGAAATGCTAAGATAAACCCCATCTAAGGACCACCGGTGTGGACTATAGGGGGCAGTAGGTAGAGGCTGAATGAGTCTTGGAAAATGGACAGTATTATTGAGGCTTAAGACCAGTGACAGTCAGGGGCACACAGGCTGGGCTGTAAATCACACTGTATCTGAATTCACATGAATAATCAAGTCTGTTTGATGTCAACAGCTTATTATATCATCTAAACATCATACATAAATTATCTGTAGCACGGTCCATATTACTGAGAATAGACAGAGTAGGAGCCAGGGGAACATATTGGCAATATTCATACCAAACAAACAGTACAGGATAGACATGTGCCTGTACTGATGAATGTAAGTAGAGGTGTAAGTCTTTCACTGCAGGAACAAAGGCAATGCCATATTTGTGAGTTGTGGAACAATTGGTGAGAGGATTAACAACAGCTTAAGAACTTTCATTTAATGTTTCTTTTTCACATTTTCATTTAAAAAGATACAATGGGTTTCAAGCTCCCCATATCTCGTCAAAGAGATTAAAACTGAGGAAAAAAACTGATTCCAGAAAGCCAATCCCATGGTATTTGGTATTAGTAGTTGTCTTTTCAAAATTTTCACGGCTTTGTGAAACTATTTTCCATTTGGTTTTTATTCTAACAAATGCTGAATAATTCTTGAGAAAATTAAGAATTCTTTTCTAAGGTCAACAACAAATTATCTCTAAAAGCAAAGAATGAAAGGGAAGAATTTCAGTTGCCATTTCTAATGTGTATTTCTCCATTGAAAAAAAAAAAAAAGATATCCAATGGCTATAATGTTTGAGAAACTCAAAGATGAGAGGAACGTCAAGTTTCTCACCTGTGTTCTCCACTGCATTTGCATTCTCTGGTTTGAGAGTCTTCACGGTCAATGTGAGACTGTTGTCTGTTAACACATCCATCAATACGGCTCAATACTGCACCTCCTACGCATCATTTTGACAGTCCCACCTGTTGAAACAGAGACACAGAAAAGAGAAGACAGAGAGAGAAAGAGAGGTGAGTATGAAGGGAATCATTAACAGGTGACTGCCATGTGTCTAATGCAGAACAACACTGACGGTACAGTAGGCTTCATTACCACAAAGATAGTGACACTAGACACAAACACAAACTCCCAGTAATTCAAGAAAGCTTTATACATGATGGAG
Organism: Gephyroberyx darwinii; assembly: GCA_900660455.1. Taxonomy (NCBI): domain Eukaryota; kingdom Metazoa; phylum Chordata; class Actinopteri; order Trachichthyiformes; family Trachichthyidae; genus Gephyroberyx; species Gephyroberyx darwinii. Next base: position 11,452 of record CABFOQ010021599.1, on the reverse strand, counting down.
ACATCAAAGGGGCCCCTGAGGCGGCAAACAATCACTCACTTCTACTCTAATTGTATCACATATTCTCAGCTAAGATTAATTTCAACTCTGCCAACCAATAAAGTACACAAAGAATCACAGCTGAGATCGCTATGGCAACTGTATTCCACTATCCTATTTTAAGCTTCATTGAACATTTATAGCAGAGTTGTTAACCTATGGGAACCTTACATAGGCGGCTCTGAGCATATTTGTTTATTGTAATTAGCTGACACCCTCTCTTCTGACTGCCTCAGCAGCAAGAAAACCAACTCGGCTCAAAGAGGAGAGATTAAAGAGATGTGACTGAGGCAGTGAAAGCAAACCGTGAACACTGACAATACTTTTTACTGTAGCGAGTGATGGTGGGGTGGGGATAATGGGATGCAGTGCATTGGGTATAACGTAATACAGAACAATGCATTAAGGTAGAGGGAGAAGATTGGTTGACGTCTGGCAGTGGCAGCACAGCACCTTGGAATTGGGCGGGGTGGCATAGTGAAGAGAAAGCACATTAAGCTCATGTGACGAGTACAAAAATGATGGCGATGATGACGATAATGATGACGATGAGAGACTCGTAACCGTTTGAAGTTGTGGCCTTCTGACTCTTTATTTTGTCTCTCTGCTCCTTCCCTTTTTTCAGCTCCTGCAGTCCTACTCTGGAGGAGTGGTGCTGCAGGATGACAAATGAGCCAGGGAAGGGGATCTAATAACATGATCTCCTTGTGGTGTGAAAGGGATGGCTAGGAGATTAAGACAGACAGTAGACAATAAGACAAAGGTAGTGTGCTGCTGACTACAAACAACTGCCATCTCTTTCATCCCACTGCTTCTAAATGTCATTAGCTGATCACTGACCTGAGCAAGAGGAGGAGAGCTACCTGAAGGGAACCCCTGGTTCAGCTTACAGTTGCATACACACTGGGTCAGTGGGTAATTACCTTGTGAGCCATCACATCTGCTCATGTGTGCAGCAGGTACAAGGACCCTGTAGGTAGAGCCAGCCACAACCCCTTTCTTTCAAAGAGGAGAGCTGTGACTCACACAGCCAAGGCCTAAGTGCACATTGTATTTATTGAGATTTGAGATGGTTTGGAGGTCATGTTGTATCGGTTCGACACAGTGACAATTCAAATTCTAGATCTGACAATAGAGACATTCCCTTCAACAAAGCATGAGTGGGAATTGCATGTCCCTTCCTGAGGTGACTGACCCAGATAAGACTTGGTTGACCCCAGCCTTACCGACGGCACAATCCTGAGGTCTCACAAAAAGTGAAGTCACAGCAGCAGCTTATTAAAAATAGACTGTAGCCAGCAAGCGGTGCTGCTCCAGAGTGGCAGTGACACAGCAGTGAGTTCATTCACAGCACACAGCTGGGATGCTGGCCTGGCCATAGAGGTCCTGCCAGAGCTGGTAGACGTGTAGTGAAGTGAATGTGTGTGTGTGTGTGTGCGCGCGTGCATGTGTACCCATGCGTGTGTACGTGTGTGTTTATAACCCACTTGCATGTGTGCTAGAAAAAGCCCCAAGGCTGAGGAGCCACAGCATCAGCATCCACTGGCAGAAGTTGTACATACAAACACATGAGGAGCGAGAGAGAGGGAGAGAGAGAGAGAGAGAGAGAACGAAAGCCAGGCATTTCACAACACTCCCAACACCCCTCCTGACAGTCAGCTCCACTGCCTCAAATGTGTTTATTTTCCACATTATTCATGATTCTCTCTCTCTCTCTCTCTCTCTCTCTCTCTCTCTCTCTCTCTCTCTCTCCCTTTCCCATCTCCACCACTCTGTCAAGACCTGACGAGAGGCCATTTCAATAATGAAGATGGACTAACTGCAATACAGAGTGCACATAAATTGGAGCTAC